>NIVC01002982.1:0-36875 GCA_002269645.1 Macrostomum lignano
TCCGCTGGCTGCGCTCTTTTGCGGCTCCGTCTTGCAGCCTCTTCTTTCTGAAAGTTTCATGAAGAAGCAATAATTGCCTGCCAACAATGGGCCCGGGAGGAATGCGTAGGCAGTGGCAGAAGCTTCACAAAAGAGCTGAAAGGCGAAAGAAAGACCCATGCAATAAAAACTGCTGCTGAGTGCTTTTTGAGAGGCTGGCTGCATGAATGGGCGCTTGGAGAAATATAAAATGAACTTCCCCGAGATTCGAGCTTTACTAACAGTAGCATTGCGTGGATTGGTTGTACATAACAGAAAAAATATGAAATTATAAAAACTATCGTCTAATTTTGCGAGAAATTCTGCTCTAACGAAAACGATAATGAGGAAAATTGCCAGCAAGCATAAAATAAACAAGCAAGTAAAACAAATATTCTTTTTCAGAAGTTGCAAAAAAGGAAAGAATAAAAAAGAAAGTTTGTGAGTGCCAGCTAAAAAGAGAACTTTAAAGACATCAATCAATCAATCAGTCAGTCAGTCAGTGTCAGTCACTCAATCAATCAATCAATCAATCAATCAATCAATCAACCAATCAATCAATCAATCCTGAGACTTCTGGCACAGTCTCCTACTTAATCCTGCAGAGGATTTGAGCACCCCAATGCAGCCGAGCACTTTAAGCAAATCTCACCCGGTTGGACCGGACACTCTTGCCTCGCTAAGTTTGCCGCTGCCGCCTCCGCCCGCTGCTGCTGCAGCTGCTGCTGCAGGCCCGAGGAGCTCCGGCGCCGCTGCTGCTGCTGCTGGTGCTGAACTGGCAGGTCGGCAGCCGACGCTGACGAGTGAAGGCTGGCCGCGTCCGCGTCGAAACTGGCTTCTGCATCGTGATTAGCGGCGGCCGGATCAGGTTTGCCGGAGAGGCGGGCGGGCGGGTTTCCAATGCTTCTCTTCTCGCATAGAAACAGAAAAATGTTGTCTGGTCTCGTTACGCTACTGTTAGTAGAGCCAACGCATTTGCACGTTGAGTCTCACCCGAATTCGTCCGTGGAATCGGCGCCCTCGGCGTCCTCCAGGCGCATCTGGGCGGACCGGCCCGATTCCAGGCGTTCCACATTTCGTTCAGCGTCTCCATGGCGACGCGAAAATCGTCCCGACGCAGATTGGGGTTCACCGTGTAGGGGATCAGATGGGCAGAACCTTGGTGGCGATCAGGTTGTAGCTGAGTCCGAACCGCTTGTCAGACAGCATGCGCTTGTAGATGTCTGAGGCGTTTTGTGGTGCGACTCACGGATGACTCCCTAAACCCTTCTCACTGCCACTCACTCTTGAATATAAAACAGATTTTCGCAGGAGGGCTGCGGGCACCCTGACACAACGCCTTCGCGTGCGTCCTGCATCCAGCGGTGAGGCAATTCTGCCTACTCCGCTGACTCCTGAGTACGAGTACGTACCCACTCACTCTGCATCTGCGTATCCGCCTCTCTATCCGCCTCTCTATCCACCTCTCTACCCGCCTCTCTATCCGCCTCTCTGTCCGCCTCTCTATCCGCCTCTCTGTCCGCCTCTCTATCCGCCTCTCTGTCGCGCCTCTCTATCCGCCTCTCTATCCGCCTCTCTATCCGCCTCTCTATCCGCCTCTCTATCCGCCTCTGTCCGCCTCTCTATCCGCCTCTCTGTCCGCCTCTCTATCCGCCTCTCTATCCGCCTCTCTATCCGCTCTCTATCGCCACTCTATCCGCCTCTCTATCCGCCTCTCTATCCGCCTCTCTATCCGCCTCTCTATCCGCCTCTCTGTCCACCTCTCTATCCACCTCTCTGTCCGCCTCTCTATCCGCCTCTCTGTCCACCTCTCTATCCACCTCTCTGTCCGCCTCTCTATCCGCCTCTCTATCCGCCTCTCTATCCGCCTCTCTATCCGCCTCTCTGTCCGCCTCTCTATCCACCTCTCTGTCCGCCTCTCTATCCGCCTCTCTGTCCACCTCTCTATCCACCTCTCTGTCCGCCTCTCTATCCGCCTCTCTATCCGCCTCTGTCCGCCTCTCTATCCGCCTCTCTGTCCGCCTCTCTATCCACCTCTCTGTCCACCTTTCTGTCCACCTCTCTATCCACCTCTCTATCCGCCTCTCTATCCGCCTCTCTATCCGCCTCTGTCCGCCTCTCTATCCGCCTCTCTGTCCGCCTCTCTATCCACCTCTCTATCCGCCTCTCTGTCCACCTTTCTGTCCGCCTCTCTATCCACCTCTCTATCCGCCTCTCTATCCGCCTCTCTATCCGCCTCTCTATCCGCCTCTCTGTCCGCCTCTCTATCCACCTCTCTATCCCCCTCTCTATCCGCCTCTGTATCCGCCTCTCTGTCCGCCTCTCTGTCCGCCTCTCTATCTACCTCTCTATCCGCCTCTCTGTCCACCTCTCTGTCCACCTCTCTATCCACCTCTCTATCCGCCTCTCTGCCCGCCTCTCTATCCACCTCTCTATCCGCCTCTCTGTCCGCCTCTCTATCCGCTTCTCTATCCGCCTCTCTATCCGCCTCTGTCCGCCTCTCTATCCGCCTCTCTGTCCGCCTCTCTATCTACCTCTCTATCCGCCTCTCTGTCCACCTCTCTGTCCACCTCTCTATCCACCTCTCTATCCGCCTCTCTGCCCGCCTCTCTATCCACCTCTCTATCCGCCTCTCTGTCCGCCTCTCTATCCGCTTCTCTATCCGCCTCTCTATCCGCCTCTCTGCCCGCCTCTCTATCCACCTCTCTATCCGCCTCTCTATCCGCCTTTCTATCCGCCTCTCTGTCCGCCTCTCTATCCTAAATCTCTTTGACCAAATAAATGAGCTATTGTATTTCAACACTCTGCTAGTCCAGATCCCAACAGTCCCTGCACCCCAACTTACTCAGCACAGCCATGTAGATGTCTGGATCAGAAAACCCGATCTCGAGCAGAAAAGGCAGCAGATCCTCCAAGATGGCCATCTTGTCCAGCCGGTCCATCAGCCGCTCCAGGCAGGACAGCACGCCTACCTTCATCTGCAAGGGGCGAGGGATTTGCTGCTGATTAATTGGTCAATGGTTGGTTACTGATTTTTGGGTTCTGTTGCAATCGGGGATGCTGTTGCAGTGGGGTGCTGTTGGAGTGGGGTGCTGTTGGAGTGGGGTGCTGTTGGAGTGGGGTGCTGTTGGAGTGGGGTGCTGTTGGAGTGGGGTGCTGTTGGAGTGGGGTGCTGTTGGAGTGGGGTGCTGTTGGAGTGGGTGCTGTGTAGTGGGGTGGTGGTGTGCTGTGTAGTGGGGTGGTGGTGTGCTGTGTAGTGGGGTGGTGGTGTGCTGTGTAGTGGGGTGATGGTGTGCTGTGTAGTGGGGTGGTGGTGTGCTGTGTAGTGGGGTGCTGTTGGAGTGGAGTGCTGTGTAGTGGGGTGCTGTTGGATTGTGATTGTTGAGGGAGCCGCACTTCCCACTCACCGCAATGCTTTTGTTCTTTTGAAACAGCGCCTTGGCTTTGGGTAGGATCAGCTTCCTCAATGTAGCGTCATCGATATGATCCTGCAGCACCACGAACGAACTGAGCGCAGCCTCCTGAGTTGCGGGATCGGGCAGGAAGTCAATGAGCTTCAAATTCGAAAGTCGTGACAGTTTTAAGATCTCTCGCTTCGTTTGTGTCACGATTTTGCCGAAGCAAAACATCCAATGCAACCCAATGGTTTGATTTTTAGGGGAATGTTTTTATACCTTCTGAAAGGAATTTCTGCTCCAAGTACCATGAATTTGGCAGCAATTCAGTTCCGGGTCTTTGACAGCGAGCTGGGTTGGGTTTCAATTAGTATAAGTCAACTCCAGGCTTGCATCTCACACCTGTCTGACTTCTATTAACTCACCTGGCCGCTGGAAGAGTTCGAGTCCAATGTGGTGAACACGAGCGGGAGCAGGTCGCCTTTCACCTGACTGTCGTCCAACTTCTCCACCAGAACGTCGCTGTGCTCAACCAGCACCAGGGTGACCTTAGGGGGATGGATTGAGTTTCCTGTTGCACCGACGGTTCCTCTGCTGTCTGATCAAAGTTCAATAAAGGTCAACTTTTCGTGTTTACTCCTTCCCCCTCTCTCCCGCGGTATTGTTGAGCCAAACTCAACCATCCCTCCATGAGCGCATGACAGATCTGCATTGCTGATTAAATATATAAGCCAGAGCAGAGCAGAGCTGCTCAGCAGTGCCCTCTCTGCATGGAGTCAGAGAGTTCAGCTATTGAATTTGCCGCATCTTGATGCACGCAGCGATACCCATCTGCCCTGGCCTCATTCAGTATTCACAGCCTCATGGACTCCTCTCCGATGTCGGGCCGTCCGATGTGCTCACCAGTGAGGAATTCGGGCCAAACGCTGACCTCCCCACTCCGACTACGAAAACGGAAAGAGGCGAATTGAGGCGAAAAAGGCTTAGCGGAGAGCCTGCAAATTAGGGCCGACAGCGGAATGCTGGGAGGGACGGGGCGAAGCAGCTCTGCTGGTCAAGATTGAAAGAGTTCGGAGCGGCAGCCGTAATGACCCGAGCTGCTCCGGCCGCGACTCCACTCTCACTGATCTTTTTTGATGGCTAATTAGGGAGACGGCAAGGAAAAGCTCGCTCGGAGAATGCTGCAACTCTGTGATGCAGGTGAGCATTGTCTAAATTAGTTAAGGAATTGAAGCTAGGGTTCTTCGTAATCCCGGGATTACAAGCTTCTGGGATTTTGACATCCTTATTTGAACAGATGGAGAGGGAGTTCACAAGACCGAAATTTCACAGCGCCAACAAACTACTGCTTGGTCTTTGTTATTATATTAAGTTTTCTACGATGTGAAGTGACGGCTTTTGAAGGACAATGCAGTAGTTTTCGGCGTAGTGAAATTTCGGTCTTATGAAAGCGGCCCGCACAGATCCTGTCAAAGACTAAAACTCACACAGGATCTCTTTGGAAACAAAGATTTTCTTTAAGAACGGATAAGAGCGATATTGGAAAATTTTAGACAGCGAAATTTTATGAGACAATCCGAAATACGGGCTAGGATTTTATTTTCGTTAGATTGCTAATATAGCTCGTTAGATTGCTAATTAGATTGCTAATATACCTAATTAACTCCAGCGGGGGTTGAGTTTAAACCTGGGGTGATGATAGGAGATAATAGTAGAAACGAAACTGGCCAATTGCTTTGATAGTTTGGGGAGGTTTGAAATGGAGCCGATTATAACTTGATAAGAAGACAATGAACATTGTGCGGCTTATACGCAAGATAATTTGAGAGGGCTAAAGTGGAACTGACGAAAACTGGATAGAAAGGAAAATAGTGTACTTTGTGTGAGCTCCCGCACTATGGTCAGGCCTGAACTGGATAGAAAGGAAAATAGTGTACTTTGTGTGAGCTCCCGCACTATGGTCAGGCCTGAACTGGATAGAAAGGAAAATAGTGTACTTTGTGTGAGCTCCCGCACTATGGTCAGGCCTGAACTGGATAGAAAGGAAAATAGTGTACTTTGTGTGAGCTCCCGCACTATGGTCAGGCCTGAACTGGATAGAAAGGAAAATAGTGTACTTTGTGTGAGCTCCCGCACTATGGTCAGGCCTGAACTGGATAGAAAGGAAAATAGTGTACTTTGTGTGAGCTCCCGCACTATGGTCAGGCCTGAACTGGATAGAAAGGAAAATAGTGTACTTTGTGTGAGCTCCCGCACTATGGTCAGGCCTGAACTGGATAGAAAGGAAAATAGTGTACTTTGTGTGAGCTCCCGCACTATGGTCAGGCCTGAACTGGATAGAAAGGAAAATAGTGTACTTTGTGTGAGCTCCCGCACTATGGTCAGGCCTGAACTGGATAGAAAGGAAAATAGTGTACTTTGTGTGAGCTCCCGCACTATGGTCAGGCCTGAACTGGATAGAAAGGAAAATAGTGTACTTTGTGTGAGCTCCCGCACTATGGTCAGGCCTGAACTGGATAGAAAGGAAAATAGTGTACTTTGTGTGAGCTCCCGCACTATGGTCAGGCCTGAACTGGATAGAAAGGAAAATAAATTGTACTTTGTGTGGCTCCCGCACTATGGTCAGGCCTGAACTGGATAGAAAGGAAAATAAATTGTACTTTGTGTGGCTCCCGCACTATGGTCAGGCCTGAACTCGATAGAAAGGAAAATAAATTGTACATTGTGTGAGCTCCCGCACTATGGTCAGGCCTAAACTAGATAGAAAGGAAAGTACAATGTACATTGTGTGGCTCCCGCAATAGCTGATTGGACAGGGTTGAACTGGAACCGATGATAAAGGTTTAGATAGCAGACGACAACGTCAGACGCATAATCAAAAGTGTTGCACAAGCCTAGCAGACGCACCTGCGCCGTTTTGGGCCGTCGAAGCACCCCCAGTGTGTGCTCGCATAGGTGCTGACGGAACTCCTCGGGCCCGACCTGCATCACCGCCCGCAGCAGGCAGGGCAGCACGTAGGGCGTCAGGTCGGCCGTCAGCTGCAGATTCTCCGCCACCAGCGGGCAGACCCGCTTGAACAGGATGTTCTGTGCGGGCAAGTTGAGGCATTGAAGGTCATCTCGTAGAAGCCATGAATTTTTTTATTAAAAACTTGCTCAATTCTGTTTGTACTGAGCTGCCTGGATTCTGAGAGGGAGGTGGCCAAACCATCTAATATACTAAAAATGAAATGCTTGGTTGCTTGCTTGTAATTGATTTTCTCCCGAACGGCTCAACCGATTTTCTTCAAACTTGCACTATTTGATCAGAAATTTTCCTGGCACGGTACATGCATCCTGGCAAAGAAATTGCTCAATGTTAAAGGGATTAAATATTCGAAAAACATGCTTTTTTGCAAAGGTCAAGCCAAATTTTCGACTTGAAATGCATTGTAAGAATGCTAGAGAAAAAACTGACTGGCTGAATTCCGATTGTGATAAAGATTGCATCACAACAAGTTGAAAACAGTGTCGAAGAAATGCACACACGACTTGAATGAAATTGCGTAACCATATTGCCAACTTAAATTGAGACTGATTCTGGCTGACTGAGAAATTGATTATGTCATAACTTTTTACTCCAATTGACTTGCTGTAAGAATTGAATTATAAGGGCCACAATTCAAGTTCTCCAATTAAAAAAGATTCAAGTTCTCCAATTAAAAAAGATAGCCCTGATGCGAACAGACTGGAATGCTAATGTAGCGACCTGGGTTCGAATCTTAGTGGTGCAAAAAAGATTTTTTTTATTAAAACACCTTAAAAACACAAAACTGCTAAACATAAAAGAAGCGCAATGTCAAACATAGAAGAGCCACCATGTCGAACATTAAAGAGCCAACATATCGAACATAAAAGAGCCACCATGTCAAACATAAAAGAGCCAACATGTCAAACATAAAGAGCCACCATGTCAAACATTAAAGAGCCACCATGTCAAACCTAAAAGAGCCAAAATGTAGAATATAAAAGAGCCACCATGTCAACCATATAAGTGACTTTATGTCAAACATAAAGAGCCACCATGTCAAACATTTAAGAGCCACCATGTAAAACATATAAGTGACTTTATGTCAAACATAAAAGAGCCACCATTTCGAACATTAAACAGCCACCATTTCGAACATTAAAGAGCCACCATTTCGAACATTAAAGAGCCACCATGTCGACCATAAAAGAGCCACTATTTCGAACATCAAAGAGCCACTATGTCAAACATTTAGGAGCCACTTTTTCGAACATTAAAGAGCCACCATGTCAAACATAAAAGAGCCAACATGTCAGACATTAAAAAGCCACCGTATCAAATATAAAAAGAGTTAGCTACCATGTAGAACAAAAAAGAGCCACCATGTCAAACATTAAAGAGCCACCATGTCAAACATAAAAGAGCCAACATGTCAATCATAAAAGAGCCAACATGTCAAACATAAAGAGCCACCATGTCAAACATATATGTGACTTTATGTCAAACATTAAAGAGCCACCATTTCGAACATTAAAGAGCCACTATTTCGAACATTAAAGAGCCACCTTGTCAAACATGAAAGAGCTATAACATGAAGAATATTAAAGAGCCACCATGTCGAACATAAAGTAGCCGCCATGTAAAATATTAAAGAGCTACCATGTTAAACATAAAAGAGCCAACATGTTAAGCATTTAAGAGCCTTCGTGTCAAACCTAGAAGAGCCACCATGTCGAACATAACAGAGCTACCATGTCAAACATTAAAGAGCCACCATGTCAAACATTCAAAAGCCATTATGTCGTACATTAAAGAGCCACCATTTCGAACATTAAAGAGCCACCATGTCGAACATAAAAGAGCCACTATTTTGAACATTAAAGAGCCACCATTTCGAACATTAAAGAGCCACCATGTCGAACATAAAAGAGCCACCATGTCAAACATTAAAGAGCCACTATGTCAAACATTTAGGAGCCACCATTTTGAACATTAAAGAGCCACTATGTCAAACATTTAGGAGCCACTTTGTCGAACATTAAAGAGCCACCATGTCAAACATAAAAGAGCCAACATGTCAGACATTAAAAAAGCCACCGTATCAAATATAAAAGAGTTACCATGTAGAACAAAAAAGAGCCACCATTTCGAACAAAAAAGAGCCACCATGCCAAACATTAAAGAGCCACCATGTAAAACAAAAGAGCCACCATTTCGAACATTAAAGAGCCACCATGTTAAACATAAAAGAGCCACCATGTAGAATATTAAAGAGCCACTACGTTGAACATTAAAGGGCCATTATACCGAACATTAACCAGCCACCATGTCAAACCTAAAAGAACCACCATGTCAACATAAAAGAGCTACCATGTCAAACATTTAAGAGCCACCATGTAAAACATTAAAGAGCCACCATTTAGAACATTAAAGAGCCACCATGTCAAACATTAAAGAGCCACCATGTTAAACATAAAAGAGCAACCATGTCGAACATTTAAGAGCCACCATGTCAAACCTAAAAGAGCCACCATGTCAAACCTAAAAGAGCCACCCTGTCGAACATAAAAGAGCTACCATGTCAAACATTAAAGAGCCACCATTTAGAACATTAAAGAGCCACCATGTCAAACATTTAAGACCCACCATATCAAACATATATGTGTCTTTATGTCAAACATTAAAGAGCCACTATTTCGAACATTAAAGAGCCACCATGTAAAACAAAAGAGCCACCATGTCGAAAATTAAAGAGCCACCATGTCAAACATATATGTGACTTTATGTCAAACATTAAAGAGCCACCATTTCGAACATAACAGAGCTACCATGTCAAACAATAAAGAGCCACCATGTCGAACATAAAAGAGCCACCATGTAAAACATTAAAGAGCCACCATGTCAAACAATAAAGAGCCACCATGTCGAACATAAAAGAGCCACCATGTAAAACATTAAAGAGCCACCATGTCAAACATTAAAGAGCCACCATGTCGAACATTAAAGAGCCACCATGTCGAATATTAAAGAGCCACCATGTCGAACATTAAAGAGCCATTATGTCAAACATTAAAAGTCACCATGTTAAACATTAAAGAGCCACCATGTCAAACATTAAGGAGCCACCATGTCAAACCTAAAAGAGCCACCATGTCGAAAATTTAAGAGCCAAAATGTAGAATATAAAAGAGCCACCATGTCAACCATATAAGTGACTTTATGTCAAACATTTAAGAGCCACCATGTTAAACCTAAAAGAGCCACCATGTTAAACCTAAAAGAGCCATCATGTTAAACCTAAAAGAGCCATCATGTCAAGCATAAAAGAGCCACCATGTCGAACATATAAGGGACTTTATGTCAAACATTAAAGAGCCACCATGCCAAACATTAAAGAGCCACCATGTAAAACAAAAGAGCCACCATTTCGAACATTAAAGAGCCACCATGTTAAACATAAAAGAGCCACCATGTAGAATATTAAAGAGCCACTACGTTGAACATTAAAGGGCCATTATACCAAACATTAACCAGCCACCATGTCAAACCTAAAAGAACCACCATGTCAACATAAAAGAGCTACCATGTCAAACATTAAAGAGCCACCATTTAGAACATTAAAGAGCCACCATGTCAAACATTTAAGAGCCACCATGTCAAACATATATGTGTCTTTATGTCAAACATTAAAGAGCCACCATTTCGAACATTAAAGAGCCACCATGTCAAACATTAAATAGCCACTTTGTCGAACATTAAAGAGCCACCTTGTTAAACATTAAATAGCCACTTTGTCGAACATTAAAGAGCCACCATGTCAGACATTAAAAAGCCATTGTTTCAAACATAAAAGAGTTGCCATGTAGAACATAAAAGAGCCACCATGTCAAACATAAAATTTACACAATTTCAAACGTAAAAGTAAGCGAATTTTAAAGGAGCTGCTATAATGCTAAGGAAATTGTCGCACTAGCTACTTATTGTCTGGTGGATGCTTGCTATCTGGGGGATGCTTGCTATCTGGGGGATGCTTGCTATCTGGGGGATGCTTGCTATCTGAGGGATGCTTGCTATCTGGGGGATACTTGCTATCTGGGGGATGCTTGCTATCTGGGGATGCTTGCTATCTGAGGGATGCTTGCTATCTGGGGGATGCTTGCTATCTGGGGGATGCTTGCTATCTGGGGGATGCTTGCTATCTGGGGGATGCTTGCTATCTGGGGGATGCTTGCTATCTGGAGGATGCTTGCTATCTGGGGGATGGTTGCTATCTAGGGGATGCTTGCTATCTGGGGGATGCTTGCTATCTGGGGGATGCTTGCTATCCAAGGGTTGCTTGCTGTCTTGGGATGATTTCTTTCTGCATTTCACTTCCTTTGAGTATTTTGTCTGTTTTCTTTGTGAAGGCTTTTTTTGGCTATCTTTTTGTTACTTGTAGAGAACAGAGATTCTATACAGATGTCCCCCAACGGGGGGCGAAGATTGCTAGTATCTATACTCATATTTAATCTGCCGCCTTAGAGTCCCTAGGGCAAAAACTTCCAAATCACAATGGCAGCTGCCTTGTGGAGCAGCCGCTGGTGAATAATTCAGGACTCGAGTCCGAATCGATAAGACTCAGTCGCTTCCAGCCAACTCCAGTAATTAAAGTAGAGCAAGTGCCGGCTTGCGATTTCGGAATCGCTAAACTTTATAGTAGGAACTCGGTGCAGCCAGAGCAGGGAAAATTACCCTTTTCTTCCCAGCAGGGGTGCTTCTGCATTGAGTAGTTTGATTGAGCTGCTCAATGGGCTTGGAACTTCTCCAATAGAATTTGCTCACTGATTGGTTGGAGGGATTTGAGTGCACTCAGGCTTGCAGTCTGCCGATTGCGTAACTTCTAAATGAACTGCGCATGCGATCAGTGAAACTTCCAACTTTCCCCAAGGTTTCGAAAGGAATTTTAAATGCAAAAATATTTTTTAGGAAAGTCAGGGACCCAAGGGTAGTCAGGGATCCAAGGGTAGTCAGGGACCCAAGGGTAGTCAGGGATCCAAGGGTAGTCAGGGACCCAAGGGTAGTCAGGGATCCAAGGGTAGTCAGGGACCAAGGGTAGTCAGGGACCCAAGGGTAGTCAAAGACCCAAGGGTGGCCAGGGATCCAAGGGTAGTCAGGGAACAAGGGTAGTCAGGGAACAAGGGTAGTCAGGGATCCAAGGATAGTCAGGGATCCAAGGGTGTTCAGAGATCCAAGGGTAGTCAGGGATCCAAGGGTAGTCAGGGATCCAAGGGTAGTCAGGGATCCAAGGGTAGTCAGGGATCCAAGGGTAGTCAGGGATCCAAGGGTAGTCAGGGATCCAAGGGTAGTCAGGGATCCAAGGGTAGTCAGGGATCCAAGGGTAGTCAGGGATCCAAGGGTAGTCAGGGATCCAAGGGTAGTCAGGGATCCAAGGGTAGTCAGGGAACAAGGGTAGTCAGGGATCCAAGGGTAGTCAGGGATCCAAGGGTAGTCAGGGATCCAAGGGTAGTCAGGGATCCAAGCCAGCTCACCTTGGGAAACTGCTCCCTCATCATGGTCTGCATGAGCAGACTGAAGAACTCCTTCTTCTGCTCAACCGTCTTGGCCTCGCAGGTGACCAGGCCCTCCAGAGCCAGCAGCAGCGGATCCTGGAAGTACTTGTTCTGCAGGCGGAGCACAAAAAGTGAAATAGCAGCAGCTCCAACATGCAGCAGGTTTTGTTTCTGCTAAGACAGCATGAGATCCCCATGAATCTCCCATCCCCCCACAGGAAGCGGAGATGCCACAGAAGTCATGCAAGTTAAACAGCGGCTCTGATTCCCTAGAGCAGGTGGGTTTTCTCCCTTCTCAAGCCCTCTTATGAGCCCTCAGCTGGTGGAGGCTGGGTTCGGCATCAGCGATCGCATTTTATCCCGTGGAGCAAGCAGAGCAGCCAGCAGAGGGATGGAAAAGTGCTTCCAGTGGGCGTGTGACGAATCTCTGTCGCTACTTCTGCCTCTGAGCCGCTGTCATGTCGCTCTCCGTGTTTCGTTCATTTTTCAGCTTTTAATTTAAATAATTTTTCCATCCCGCACTCTTCTGCTTCTGGCTGGGGGCTCCGAGACTCCCCGCTTGTTCTCTGCTTTTTATCTAGCCTGATTTCTACCGCGGGATGAATCTGCTTTGCTGTTAGTATGCTGAGCCGCTCTGGCGGCTGGCTAATCGAATTTACCGAGAGCTTTGAGATGAAGGAGGCTGGGCGCCGAGTTGAGGGAATCCGGATCAGGGATTATGGAGCGCTAAGTGACGGACTGAATGCGCGCTTGGAAAGAGTGAGGGGCGGAAAGAAAGAGTGAGGGGCGGAGGGAAAGAGTGAGGGGCGGAAGGAAAGAGTGAGGCGCGGAAGGAAAGAGTGAGGGGCGGAAGGAAAGGATGAGGGGCGGAAGGAAAGGATGAGGGGCGGAAGGAAAGGATGAGGGGCGGAAGGAAAGGATGAGGGGCGGAAGGAAAGGATGAGGGGCGGAAGGAAAGGATGAGGGGCGGAAGGAAAGGATGAGGGGCGGAAGGAAAGGATGAGGGGCGGAAGGAAAGAGTGAGGGGCGGAAGGAAAGAGTGAGGGGTGGAAGGAAAGAGTGAGGGGCGGAGGGAAAGAGTGAGGGGCGGAAGGAAATAGTGAGGGGCGGAAGGAAATAGTGAGGGGCGGAAGGAAAGAGTGAGGGGCGGAAGGAAAGGATGAGGGGCGGAAGGAAAGGATGAGGGGCGGAAGGAAAGGATGAGGGGCGGAAAGAAAGGATGAGGGGCGGAAGGAAAGGATGAGGGGCGGAAGGAAAGGATGAGGGGCGGAAGGAAAGGATGAGGGGCGGAAGGAAAGATTGAGGGGCGAAAGGAAAGAGTGAGGCGCGGAAGGAAAGAGTGAGGGGCGGAAGGAAAGAGTGAGGGGCGGAAGGAAAGAGTGAGGGGCGGAAGGAAAGGATGAGGGGCGGAAGGAAAGGATGAGGGGCGGAAGGAAAGAGTGAGGGGCGGAAGGAAAGAGTGAGGCGCGGAATGAAAGAGTGAGGCGCGGAAGGAAAGAGTGAGGCGCGGAATGAAAGAGTGAGGCGCGGAAGGAAAGAGTGAGGGGCGGAGGGAAAGAGTGAGGGGCGGAGGGAAAGAGTGAGGGGCGGAAGGAAAGAGTGAGGGGCGGAAGGAAAGAGTGAGGGGCGGAAGGAAAGGATGAGGGGCGGAAGGAAAGGATGAGGGGCGGAAGGAAAGGATGAGGGGCGGAAGGAAAGGATGAGGGGCGGAAGGAAAGAGTGAGGGGCGGAAGGAAAGAGTGAGGCGCGGAAGGAAAGAGTGAGGCGCGGAATGAAAGAGTGAGGCGCGGAAGGAAAGAGTGAGGGGCGGAGGGAAAGAGTGAGGGGCGGAGGGAAAGAGTGATGGCGGAAGGAAAGAGTGAGGGGCGGAAGGAAAGAGTGAGGCGCGGAAGGAAAGAGTGAGGGGCGGAAGGAAATAGTGAGAGATTATGCAGAACGAACCATGCTGAGCAGCTGTGCAGAAGGCCGGTGGCGCGGCTCCCTGTCCAGCATCTTCTCCACCAGCTCGGCCAGCTCGCAGGGCAGTTGCGTCAGCGCCTTCGGCAGATTCACTGGCAGCTGCAGTGAGAAGAGGTTTGAGAATTGAGAATTTGAGATGCTCTCAGCTACTGCCCTGCCACAGTGAGAATGTACAGTTAAAATGAGAGTCTGCTTGAAGTCTGTCACCTCCTCGACCTTGCGGTGGTACTGCTGGCTACTGCGCCCAGCGTCCAGCAGGGAGACGCCGCCGTTGAAGATGGCTTGAATGACGAGGCCCAGCGAGAAAATGTCGCAGGCCTGAGTGGCCTTGCCGTAGATCTGCAGGTCCGGCGCCAGGTAGTCAAGATCGGGCTGTGCCATCTTCGGCAGCTTGGAGGTCCACTGGGTGAAGTTGTAGGCCTCCTAGGATTGAAGAGGGGCACGGGTGCACCTGGGAATCGGTGGTGACAAACTGGGAATCGGTGGTGACAAACTGGGAATCGGCGGTGACAAACTGGGAATCGGTGGTGACAAACTGGGAATCGGCGGTGACAAACTGGGAATCGGCGGTGACAAACTGGGAATCGGCGGTGACAAACTGGGAATCGGCGGTGACAAACTGGGAATCGGTAGTGACAAACTGGGAATCGGCGGTGACAAACTGGGAATCGGCGGTGACAAACTGGGAATCGGCGGTGACAAACTGGGAATCGGTAGTGACAAACTGGGAATCGGTAGTGACAAACTGGGAATCGGCGGTGACAAACTGGGAATCGGCGGTGACAAACTGGGAATCGGTAGTGACAAACTGGGAATCGGTAGTGACAAACTGGGAATCGGCGGTGACAAACTGGGAATCGGCGGTGACAAACTGGGAATCGGTAGTGACAAACTGGGAATCGGTAGTGACAAACTGGGAATCGGCGGTGACAAACTGGGAATCGGCGGTGACAAACTGGGAATCGGTAGTGACAAACTGGGTATGGGAAGCTGCATCACTGGGTATGGGAAGCTGCATCACTGGGTATGGGAAGCTGCATCACTGGGTATGGGAAGCTGCATTACTGGGTATGGGAAGCTGCATTACTGGGTATGGGAAGCTGCATCACTGGATATGGGAAGCTGCATCACTGGGTATGGGAAGCTGCATCACTTGCCAAAAACGCGAAACTCACATGCAACGTGCTCGACTTTTCCACGAACCCTAGGCCGGAGAGTTTCCAGCATCCTCGCTTGGTGATGAGGATGGAGCAGGGGCTCACATTGCCGTGAATCACCTTCTGAGTGCAGTGAAGGTACTTCAAAGCCTCGTTTATCTGCGAGTTCGAGTTGTTTAAACCGGTTAGTTCACAATTGGATAGGTAAAAATTCAGTAAACTGTAACTTACCTGGAAAATTCCATGCTTGATCTCCAGATCCGTCAGGCTCTCCTGAGAATGGAAAACAAATTTTATGCTGCTGTGATCAAAGACTCGTGTACTCTGAAATGCTCATAGTTCAACTCCGTATGAGGTTCAGTTATGTCAGGGATCTCATGGCAGAGTGAGAGACAGATCTCATGTTAGAGTGGGAAACAGATCCCATGTCAGAGTGATAGACTGGCCCCATGTCAGAGTGTAGACAGATCCTATGTCAGAGTGATGGACTGGCCCCATGTCAGAGTGATAGATTGGCCCCATGTCAGAGTGAGGGGACAGATCCCATGTTAGAGTGATAGACTTGCCCCATGTCAGAGTGAGGGGACAGATCCCATGTCAGAGTGATAGACTGGCCCCATGTCAGAGTGAGGGGACAGATCCCATGTCAGAGTGATAGACTTGCCCCATATCAGAGTGATAGACGGATCCCATGTCAGAGTGATAGACTTGCCCCATATCAGAGTGATAGACGGATCCCATGTCAGAGTGATAGACTGGCCCCATATCAGAGTGATAGACGGATCCCATGTCAGAGTGATAGACTGGCCCCATGTCAGAGTGAGGGGACAAAATCTCTTAAAAGCCAGAAAACACTGCAAGGCACAATCCCGGGAAATGTTTCCCAGCGGATAAGCAGGCAAACAACGAAGCAGAGAATGAAACCTGGGCTTCCGTCAGTCAAAAACTCCAGCAGGCCTCAATATTTAAAAGGAGGGTTTCGGCTTCGATTCATTGCAGTCTTCCAAAATAAAAACAATGTCTTGGAAGTCTGTAAAGCCAGCCCCGGGGCCGGTTCTGTCTGGCTGAGCACTTTAGCTCTACCCGCCACTCCCTTCGCGAACAGATGCTGATGGGGCACAATGGCCCTAGAATGCCCTCTCTCGACCGCTCTTGTCCCGGTGAAAAAAGACACAAATGGGGGTCGCTGGATAGCCAGCCAAGATCCCCAATCAGCTCCCAGCGAATCCGTCTCGCGGATACAATGAGTGGCGCACGCCTCGTGTCGTACTTTTTTATTTGATTGGCAGGCGTTATAGTCCTTCATCTTTGGTGCTCAGACTCCGAAACCCTGCTCGTTAAATATAGAGGTAGTACGGCGCTGGCTCCATTTTGCTCCAAATTCGTGTTCCACTATAACTGTTGCTGCCAGTTATGCTAAAAGCTTTTAATGGGCTAGATTCTCAACAATTATTTTGTATCTCAGGTCCAGTTATGCCTCTTTTGTCAGAGACTCCGAGCAATAGAAAAAGTACATTGCAGCTTGCTTCCTTCGTGCCATCAACCTCAGTTATATTCAATGTACATCGCAGCTGAATTTCTCTCCCTCAGACACCCCGCTATTCAATGCACATCGCAGCTGAATTTCTATCCCTCAGACACCCCGCTATTCAATGCACATCGCAGCAGAATTTCTCTCCCTCAGACACCCCACTATTCAATGTACATCGCAGCTGAATTTCTCTCCCTCAGACACCCCACTATTCAATGTACATCGCAGCTGAATTTCTCTCCCTCAGACACCCCGCTATTCAATGCACATCGCAGCAGAATTTCTCTCCCTCAGACACCCCGCTATTCAATGCACATCGCAGCTGAATTTCTCTCCCTCAGACACCCCGCTATTCAATGCACATCGCAGCAGAATTTCTCTCCCTCAGACACCCCGCTATTCAATGCACATCGCAGCAGAATTTCTCTCCCTCAGACACCCCACTATTCAATGTACATCGCAGCTGAATTTCTCTCCCTCAGACACCCCACTATTCAATGTACATCGCAGCTGAATTTCTCTCCCTCAGACACCCCGCTATTCAATGTACATCGCAGCTGAATTTCTATCCCTCAGACACCCCACTATTCAATTTACATCGCAGCTGAATTTCCTTGGCAGCGCAGAGAGCCTCACCTTGATCTCGGCCGGCACAGACGACGAAATTCGGTCGCACTTTCCAAGAAAATTGGCCAGGCTGCCCCAGATTGGCTCGGTGGCGAAGCCCAGACTGTCGCTGCAAATTTCGAGCAGTATTTAGTAGAATTATTATCACCCGCAATAGCAGGTGAGCTGGTGCTGTCTCTCACCTGCAGTCCTCGGCTGGATGCCAGATCTGCAGCAGTTTCGGGTGCTTGAACCGCTCCAGGTAGCGAACCTCGCGACGCAGAATCTCCGACACAGTTTCCTTTCGCTTGGGCTTGTGCAGCTTGTCGGCGATCTTCTTGTCGAACAGCAGCAGCGAGGCCTCCTGGAGTGCAGCAACACCCGGTGGTGACATAAAAAACTAGGATTGAGTTCTCACAGAATCTGCCAGATTTTGGGCATCCGCATCAATTGCGACTTCCCATTTGGGAGGCATTAAAGCTACAGACGGATGGCAGCAGGGGAATCCCTACGTGTCTCCTGTCAGAGCCGCATGAATTTCATTGCCGCCCTGGGAGCGCAGCAGAGTTGGGGGGGGGGGGAAATGTACTTGTCTGTCCCCGTGTCTGCCCCAGTTGATAAGTGAAAGGAGCGAGTAAAAATAGAGGCAGTGGGAGGCAGAGGCAGTCACGTCTCTCAGGAACTCTGGCTGAATCAGATTAGCTGCGGCATCCTAATGAGACCCGGCCGCCAACTAATCACCTCCAATCAGATTGAGCTCTTTGATCAGCAGCTCGCAGCGGACGGTGCCGCGGCTGTCGGGGCATTGGGCGGCATTGATCATCGGAACCGGAAGGGAACGGATCGGACAGGGGGCCGGACCCTCACTTCCGGAGCGTCCCCTCTCTCCCTCCTGCTGTCTGTCTTCGAGTTTTCAAAATCGTCGGGTTTCGTTAAAAAAGACTGACTTCGACTTTTCGTCAAATCAAGATTTTCAATTTCCGCAGCAGGCAGACTGTGGGAAAGGAATTTGAGAAGAAGATATTCGAGAATTAGGAGTTCGAAGGGGAGATTCGAGAAGTGAGATTCGGGAAGGGAGATTCGAGAAGGGAGATTCGAGAAGGGAGATTCGGAAGGGGAGATTCGGGAGGGGAGATTCGGAAGGGGAGATTCGGGAGGAGAGATTCTTGAGACTTACTGCTGAGATTCGGGAGGAGAGATTCGGGAGGAGAGATTCGGGAGGAGAGATTCTTGAGGAGAGATTCTTGAGACTTACTGCTGAGATTCGGGAGGAGAGATTCGGGAGGAGAGATTCTCGAGACTTACTGCTGAGATTCGGGAGGAGAGATTCGGGAGGAGAGATTCTTGAGACTTACTGCTGAGATTCGGGAGGAGAGATTCGGAGGAGAGATTCTCGAGACTTACTGCTGAGATTCGGGAGGAGAGATTCGGGAGGAGAGATTCGGGAGGAGAGATTCTTGAGACTTACTGCTGAGATTCGGGAGGAGAGATTCGGGAGGAGAGATTCTCGAGACTTACTGCTGAGATTCGGGAGGAGAGATTCGGGAGGAGAGATTCGGGAGGAGAGATTCTCGAGACTTACTGCTGAGATTCGGGAGGAGAGATTCGGGAGGAGAGATTCGGGAGGAGAGATTCTTGAGACTTACTGCTGAGATTCGGGAGGAGAGATTCGGGAGGAGAGATTCTCGAGACTTACTGCTGAGATTCGGGAGGAGAGATTCGGGAGGAGAGATTCGGGAGGAGAGATTCTTGAGACTTACTGCTGAGATTCGGGAGGAGAGATTCGGGAGGAGAGATTCGGGAGGAGAGATTCTTGAGACTTACTGCTGAGATTAGGGAGGGTAGTTATGAGAGGGAAGATTGGAGATTAGAGATGAGTGGGGATTCAGAACAGAAGGGGAGAGGCAAAGAAGAACATTGACTTTTTCTCTTTCAGTTCGCTGTCGGCATAGAAAAAGAAAGGCATGAGTGCGCAGGAAAATTATTTAAAGCAATTTTCCCAGTCGGTGGGATCCTCTCGCGGCGAAGCCCCACTTTCATTTGTGATGACGCGCAGTCCGCAGACTTCAATGCTAGGAATTTTCCTCAATAGGCCCCTCGCTATCTCTCCCTCTGTCTGTTTTCCCTCCCATGCACCCTGTCTCTGGAATTTTCACCCGCCCAGCTTTTTTGAGTCATCGATGATGAATTGAGACTCGCGTGTGAGCTGCAGCACGTGCTGTTTCCTGGCACGGGGCGGGGACGGCAAAGGCGCTTTTTTTCAGCACCCATCGAGATTCGCTCCCATGACAACTCCCTCCTCCCTGACGGGTTCTTGAGTTCCGGCAGGCTTCATTCTAAATGAGGAATCCAAAATGAAGCTCTTGTGCAGTGTAGGGCAACAGTCTGTTAATAAGGTTAATTCGTCAATACGAGTTAATCCATAAACAGCGTAGATTCTAGCTGGAGAACGCACAGCGCTAAATGAGCTTTTTCCATAGACAAACTATGTCGAGACACAAGTCCACAACTGCGAGCTCCTCACCGGCCTCCAGCTCCATTACTAAGAAAATCGAGTCTGGCACCCTTCCACAACTTTGCGTTCCTCACCGGCCTGCAGGTTGTTTCTAAGAAAATCGAGTCTGGCACCCTTCCACAACTTTGCGTTCCTCACCGGCCTGCAGGTTGTTTCTAAGAAAATCGAGTCTGGCACCCTTCCACAACTTTGCGTTCCTCACCGGCCTGCAGGTTGTTTCTAAGAAAATCGAGTCTGGCACCCTTCCACAACCTATGCGTTCCTCACCGGCCTGCAGGTTGTTTCTAAGAAAATCGAGTCTGGCACCCTTCCACTTCAGCTGTCCATGTTTTTTTCATTTCAACTCTAACGCTTCTGCCGTTGACGGAATTCAAATTTTTATTAGCAATGCCCAACACGGCAGTTCATGGCGACAATCGACAGTTGCAAGGCCTGCCATTCCGAATCGCGACAAGCCTGAAGACGTTGTCTGGGCAAAAACATTTTGAATCGTGATTTGCTTTGCTGAAAAATTCAGATGAACTGCCAGCGCCGAGACGAGTCCCGGGAACGAAGAGCCGTTGGCCAGTTGTACCGGTGATTGAGCACCTGCTTACCTGGCTTGGGGGAAGCAGGCGACACGGACCCAGAATCTCTTCTTCATCATCATTCTAAATGTTTTTTTCAGCCCTCGTCCAAGTCTCTTCTCGTATGCGATTGAATTTTCACAGCGAGCGCAGCTGATTGATCACCTGAGCAGCTGCTCACACTGGGCAACCCCCACCGCCGGGTTTGAGAAGGAGGTTCTTCTTCTCACTCACTTCTACTCAATTAGTTTAGCATTGGTTTTTGTCACCGCTGAGGTTTGCAAAGCCGCTGGATAGAAGCTTTCGGCTCGGCTCGTTCAGCAGGAGCTCAAAGCTACTTCTTTAGGGGAAGGGAAACCGTAGGCAGAGCGTCCACCTCTGGGAATCCTGCAGCTCAAAGCAATGAATGATAGATCATTCGAGACTTTTGCCTTGCTTACTTTGCAGAAACTCTAGGACTGAGGAAGTGTGTTGTATTGAAGAAGGAATAAAGTACAGAATAGAGGGACGCAGGACCAGAGGGACGCAGGACCAGAGGGACGCAGGACCAGAGGGACGCAGGACCAGAGGGACGCAGGACCAGAGGGACGCAGGACCAGAGGGACGCAGGACCAGAGGGACGCAGGACCAGAGGGACGCAGGACCAGAGGGACGCAGGACCAGAGGGACGCAGGACCAGTGGGACGCAGGACCAGAGGACGCAGGACCAGAGGGACGCAGGACCAGAGGGACGCAGGACCAGAGGGACGCAGGACCAGAGGGACGCAGGACCAGAGGGACGCAGGACCAGAGGGACGCAGGACCAGAGGGACGCAGGACCAGAGGGACGCAGGACCAGAGGGACGCAGGACCAGAGGGACGCAGGACCAGAGGGACGCAGGACCAGAGGGACGCAGGACCAGAGGGACGCAGGACCAGAGGGACGCAGGACCAGAGGGACGCAGGACCAGAGGGACGCAGGACCAGAGGGACGCAGGACCAGAGGGACGCAGGACCAGAGGGACGCAGGACCAGAGGGACGCAGGACCAGAGGGACGCAGGACCAGAGGGACGCAGGACCAGAGGGACGCAGGACCAGAGGGACGCAGGACCAGAGGGACGCAGGACCAGAGGGACGCAGGACCAGAGGGACGCAGGACCAGAGGGACGCAGGACCAGAGGGACGCAGGACCAGAGGGACGCAGGACCAGAGGGACGCAGGACCAGAGGGACGCAGGACCAGAGGGACGCAGGACCAGAGGGACGCAGGACCAGAGGGACGCAGGACCAGAGGGACGCAGGACCAGAGGGACGCAGGACCAGAGGGACGCAGGACCAGAGGGACGCAGGACCAGAGGGACGCAGGACCAGAGGGACGCAGGACCAGAGGGACGCAGGACCAAAGGATCTCACCTTTCCATCATCAGCCCGAACAGCCTCAAACACTTTCCAAACGAGCTCTTGCCCGGCGCTGCCGTCTGCCGCCGAGTCTGAAACATCCGGAGCAGCGGATTCGAGTTCGTGTCGTGCCCGGCCGCGGAGGAGAGCATGCTGTTGCGGCGGCGCCTGCCTGACTGCTGAGGTTGCGCCAGACCTGCCCTGCGGATCTGAGAAATTTCCCTGCACTGAGGATGGCTGAGAGTTGCTTAGAGTCGAGAGTTGTTTAGAGTTTCTGAGAGTCGCTGAGAGTCGCTGAGAGTCGCTGAGAGTCGCTGAGAGTCGCTGAGAGTCGCTGAGAGTCGCTGAGAGTCGCTGAGAGTCGCTGAGAGTCGCTGAGAGTCGCTGAGAGTCGCTGAGAGTCGCTGAGAGTCGCTGAGAGTCGCTGAGAGTCGCTGAGAGTCGCTGAGAGTCGCTGAGAGTCGCTGAGAGTCGCTGAGAGTCGCTGAGAGTCGCTGAGAGTCGCTGAGAGTCGCTGAGAGTCGCTGAGAGTTGCCGATAGACGGCAGGTGATTGTGAAGGCTACCGCGACTCAAGGCTCAATGGTTCCTCTTTTCTATACGCCAGCCTCCTTCTCTCCTCTCCACTCTCACTCCCCCATGCTGCCCTCTGGCTGAGCCAATCAGACTCGGCCTGCAATTTTGAATCGTGAAAAATGGATGGGCAATGAATATTTTTACATTGAGGCAGCCACAGCCGAAGGTAACAACAATAGGTGTTGGATGCTGGAAGCTGGGAGGCCTCGATGCCCCTCTGCCCATGACCTCGAGGATGAATGAGCTGGCTGGTCCATTGTGCTCGGCGCCTGGAGACCAACAGTAAATAACCAAAACTCACCGGCCAGCGGCAGCCACAAGAGGCCGCATAAACCAGCAGGCTTTGGTCGGCCTGACTGATTTATTGGCGCGGCAAATCCCAAGCTGTTTACCCCCCCCCATCCTGGCGCGTGTTTTCGGTTTTGAGACTTTTTGTGCGCCGTGCGACGAAGTGCGGATGCACTTTAGGCCGGGCCGGCCGGCTGTCGCTTCAATTTCCCTTCGTCCGCTTCGACGGCGTAGAGCGGAATTTCTGCTCTCCGCTGCCTCGCCCGCGCTGCGACTGCTGTTCGGCCCGGCTCACGAGCTCTGGCATGAATTTTCCTGTCTCTGGTCTCTGCTCTGAGCACTGGCATCACTGCCTCGGGCTAACTGATCTCACTATTGATAATGGGTTCTCAACAACACTCGGGCCTATTCACAGTTCTAAAACACTGCCACTCTCAATCACCAACTCTAGCACACTGTCACTCTCACTCACCAACTCTAGCACACTGTCACTCTCACTCACCAACTCTAGCACACTGTCACTCTCACTCACCAACTCTAGCACACGGTCACTCTCACTCACCAGCTCTAGCTCACTGTCACTCTCACTCACCAACTCTAGCACACTGTCACTCTCACTCACCAACTCTAGCACACGGTCACTCTCACTCACCAGCTCTAGCTCACTGTCACTCTCACTCACCAACTCTAGCACACTGTCACTCTCACTCACCAACTCTAGCACACTGTCACTCTCACTCACCAACTCTAGCTCACTGTCACTCTCACTCACCAACTCTAGCACACTGTCACTCTCACTCACCAACTCTAGCACACTGTCACTCTCACTCACCAACTCTAGCACACTGTCACTCTCACTCACCAACTCTAGCTCACTGTCACTCTCACTCACTAACTCTAGCACACTGTCACTCTCACTCACCAACTCTAGCACACGGTCACTCTCACTCACCAACTCTAGCACACTGTCACTCTCACTCACCAACTCTAGCACACTGTCACTCTCACTCACCAACTCTATATGTCACTCGCATCAGCAGAGGCTGGCAGGAGAAGCTTGGCTCTATCTTTGAATCTGGCTGCACTGCGCAGTCCCGGCTGTTCTCTCTGACTTTTTGATGCTCAGGCAGCTCTCTAAATCCAATATTCTTTGTGCGAATAGGATATTGACAGCTCAGCTGTGCTTCTGTGCCGCCCGCCTCAGCGTCCTGTTGAGCTGCTCGCTGCTCAGAATGCGCGAGATAAAAAGGAGAAACAGTCGGCAGGGGCTCACACCGGAGCCCCGGACGCGGCTGCAGATAAAAAAGGCTTCAAGGGAGTCATGTGCGGGCAGGGCCGCCCCGTCGGAATGATCAGCCTTCTGCCCCAAATCCCCTCCGCGTTCTTGTCAGTCGCCTGATAAAGTAATCTCTTTTTGCCTCGCCTTCTCCCGGGGAAAAACCGGGAGATTCGCCAAGCCCTTTGCAGCCCGGCGCTGCCCCCTGGAGACTCTCTGGACTCAATTATTGAGGCTGCAGGGAGTCAGCGGGAGAGATTCTCAGTTGACGCCATCGGATTTTTCACACGGAGGGATTTGAGCAATTTTTTATCGATTGAAGTTTCTTGCCAGGGCTGCTCACCTGGCTGATTAATTGTTCCTAATTTTAAACTTTCGCCCTGCTTTTCAAATCCGGTTTTGAAGCTCTCGCGGCAAATATGGAAATGAATTTGTTGCACGAGAATCCAGAGCTCGATAATCCGGCATCAAAAATTTTAATTGAAGTTTTTATCTCTCACCAGAGCCAATGCAGTTTTTTCGCTAGGTTTACTTTTAATCTGCATAAAAACAACCAGAGATGACAGCACATTCACCATTCCACTGTCAGAGAGATCAGCTAGCCAGAGATGACAGCACATTCACCATTCCACTGTCAGAGAGATCAGCTAGCCAGAGATGACAGCACATTCACCATTCCACTGTCAGAGACATCAGCTAGCCAGAGATGACAGCAAATACACCATTCCACTGTCAGCTGACATCAGCTAGCCAGAGATGACAGCAAATACCCCATTCCACTGTCAGCTGACATCAGCTAGCCAGAGATGACAGCACATACACCATTCCACTGTCAGAGACATCAGCTAGCCAGAGATGACAGCACAAATGACCATTCCAATGTCAGACACTTCAAAGCCTGCTCCGAATTCACGTCAAGGCAGCAGCTATCTGAGCACTAAGAATGCCTCCGATGGCTGATTCAGCTGCAGCCATGACCGAAACAAATTAGGAAGACAAGAAAGCATAATTTATCAGACTGTCAAACCGAATGGAAAATGAAGGCTCGCTGCTGCAAATGAATATTTTATTTCCCACCAATCGCAGCCTTCGGTCACTTGGTGTGCTGGTACTCGTCTCTGGCGCTCAGACTCTTCATCACCTTATCGATTCGCTGCAGGAAATCCTCCTGCGTCACGAACTGGCGGCCCTCGCGCAGCGCCGAGAACGCGGCCTCCTGGCAGATGAGCTTCAGCTCGGCGCCCGACGCTCCGTGCATTCGCTCGGCCACGGCGCGGAGACAGACGCCGCGCCCGAGGTTCATCCGTCGGAGTGGATGCGCAGAATGTCAACCCGGCCGTCCAGGTTGGGCGGCGGGAAGAAAATCTTGCGGTCCACCCGGCCTGGCCGGATCAGGGCTTCGTCCAGGGTGTCGATGCGGTTGGTGGCCAGGATCACCTGGGCGGGGATCAGGTGCGAGCCGGTGGCTAAGGACGGCTTTGAAGTTGCGTCTTAGGTAGAAAAAATGTCTTTACGACTGGCTTACGACTGTCCCTTTAGAACTGTTTTAGGGACAGTCTTGAGTACTGTATTAGTCTTACTGACTGTCTCAGGTAGACTACGAGTGTTTACAAATAAACTTAATGAATACCATAGATGACTGTCTCAGGGACTGTGCTGAGAACTGTCTCAGGTGCTGTGCTGAGAACTGTCTCCTGGACTGTGCTGAGAACTGTCTCATGGACTGTGCTGAGAACTGTCTCATGGACTGTGCTGAGAACTGTCTCAGGGACTGTGCTGAGAACTGTCTCAGGGACTGTGCTGAGAACTTTCTCAGGTGCTGTGCTGAGAGCTTTCTTTCACCAGAGTCCTCAACTAAGCACAGGTAGAGAGCGCCAACCTTGATATTCTCAGCCGGCTCAAAGCCGTCCACCTGGTTGAGCAGCTCAATCATCGTGCGCTCGCAGGACGAGCCTCCTCCGCTGCTGTGGCTGCTGCCACCGCCGTCCGACCGCTTGGTGCCGATGCTGTCCACCTCGTCCAAGAAGATGATGGACGGTGCCTTCTGTCTGGCCAGGATGAACAGCTCCCGCATGAGGCGGGCGCCTTCGCCGATGTACTTCTGCACCAGCTCGGTGCCCGACAGCTTGAAGAAGGCGCACTTGGTGTGGTGGGCCACCGCCCTCGCCAGCATGGTCTTGCCGGTGCCCGGCGGCCCGTACAGCAGCACGCCCTTCGGCTGCGAGATGCCCAGCGAGGTGAACAGCTCCGGGTGCAGGATGGGCAGTTCAACGACCTCCTTGATCTCACGAATCTGCCGTTCCAGGCCGCCAATCATCTCGTAGGTGGACTCCGTGTCCTTCTGCACCAGCATCAGCGACACCAGCGGGTCCTGGACATCTGAGAACACCCGGTAGATCTCCATGCCGCCGGTCGGGGTGAACCGGATGCCCACTTTGCAGTTGGGCCGAATTTTGTCAGCCAGCGGAAGCCGCTCTCTGAGCGTCACCACGAAGCTCTCGCTGCCGAGCTTGATGCGGACCATCTGGCGGCCCAAAACGGACTGCACCAGAGCCACGTACCTTGGCGAGTCCTCGAGCTTCTCAGCGACGGTCTCGAGCTGTTTGAGGTAGCGCAGCTTGTGCTTGGCGAGCTGCTCAAGTACGCTCAGTCGGTAGCTGCAGTGGTTCAGGCTGAGGTTGGCGTCCACGATTTTGTGCCGCATGTACAGCCGGAACAGGTCAGTGCCGCACTGCACTGCCGCTCCGCCCGGGTTGAAACAGTCGGCTTCCAGGGTGGACGAGCTGGCGTCCTCGGTGCGAAAGGCCTCGCGCTCCGGCGCGTTCACGTCCGGCCGTGGCAGGCCGCGGGACCGGCCACTCCACAAGTCGGACATGAGGATCGGGCGGCGGTTCGAACAATCCGAGATTCGATATCTTATTTGCCAGCCTTTGTGACACTTTTGTGAGTACTTCGAATCCTCTTGTGAGCGTGAAATATCAATGAGAGAAAGAATCAATCTGATCTGCAACTCGCTGCGAAATGTCTGTGGCCGAGGCAGCCCGCTCGAGACATGAAATTGATCGGTTGCTCGCATACTGAAGAGGTTTTAAAGTACAATGAAAAGGTTGAAGCTTCCAACAATGTTTTGATCCTCATGAACAGGAGCAGAACTGCGGGGAGCTGCATCTCACGGGATGTCTTTGGATCGATTCTGCACGATGCAACACAAATCAGGGGGCTCGGGCTCCAGAATCCAGCGATTCACGACTAGAGGACCAGACCTCAGGGCACGGAGAGTGCATTCCTGCTGATAGACACTCAGGGGCACTACGATCGTACACCCGGTGTGAGCGTCTGCCTGCAATGCATGTAGCTCGTAAGCAACTGACTATCAGATAAATGGATAACTAACTATCAGATACATGGATAACTAACTATCAGATGCATGGATAACTAACTATCAGATACATGGATAACTAACTATCAGATACATGGATAACTAACTATCAGATGCATGGATAACTAACTATCAGATACATGGATAACTAACTATCAGATACATGGATAACTAATTATCAGACACATGGATAACTAACTATCAGACACATGGGTAACTAACTATCAGACACATGGGTAACTAACTATCAGACACATGGATAACTAACTATCAGACACATGGATAACTAACTATCAGACACATGGATAACTAACTATCAGATACCTGGATAACTAACTATCAGACACATGGATAACTAACTATCAGACACATGGATAACTAACTATCAGACACATGGATAACTAACTATCAGACACATGGATAACTAACTATCAGATGCATGGATAACTAACTATCAGACACATGGATAACTAACTATCAGACACATGGATAACTAACTATCAGATACCTGGATAACTAACTATCAGACACATGGATAACTAACTATCAGACACATGGATAACTAACTATCAGACACATGGATAACTAACTATCAGATACCTGGATAACTAACTATCAGACACATGGATAACTAACTATCAGACACATGGATAACTAACTATCAGACACATGGATAACTAACTATCAGATACATGGATAACTAACTATCAGATACATGGATGACTAACTATCAGACACATGGATAACTAACTATCAGACACATGGATAACTAACTATCAGATACCTGGATAACTAACTATCAGACACATGGATAACTAACTATCAGATGCATGGATAACTAACTATCAGACACATGGATAACTAACTATCAGATGCATGGATAACTAACTATCAGACACATGGATAACTAACTATCAGACACATGGATAACTAACTATCAGACACATGGATAACTAACTATCAGATACATGGATAACTAACTATCAGATACATGGATGACTAACTATCAGACACATGGATAACTAACTATCAGACACATGGATAACTAACTATCAGATACATGGATAACTAACTATCAGACACATGGATGACTAACTATCAGACACATGGATGACTAACTATCAGACACATGGATAACTATCTAGTCCTAGATAATGATAACACGATCAGTGATTCTGCATGTAACCACGATGCTTTCCGTACTATCCATTTTCCTGTGCATGACTGTTTGAGTTAGCTGCTATAAAGCTGAGCTTGTTTAACTCAAGGGGTCGTCTTACGAAAACGCAGCAGAAACAATCTTTCACAGAAGCTTTGTAGTAAACGACATGGTCGAGCGTCTACGTGTAATGAAATCTCCCGAACGGAGAAACGCCAGAAGAAAAATATCCGTTATTCGTGTTTTAATTTGCCTCCAAAGTAAAGCGCAAGATAAGTACAACGTAAGTGATAAAAGTCGGTCAAAGAGATCCCGCCCGATCGAGCCCCAGTCGCAGAAATACTTAACAAACAAAAATTCTTGAATTCGTTAAAAAAAGTCACAGCAAAAACCATTTCAGGAGAAAAAACCAGTCGGGAGAAAAATCCCGCGGACCCGGGAGACCCCAGAGGTCACCAGCGACTGCATTTTGTTCCTAGCATTCGGGTAGAAGGTTCAGCTGTTTGGCCGCAAAGTCAATGGACGAAAATCTGCGAGGTTAAAAATCTGTACCGCTGGTCCTGTTGCGCTCTCTCTCCCTGTCACTTGAATCCGGAGTCGATCAGCGACCACTGCATGATGAGGGGCCCGCCGCGGCCTGAGCTGATCACCGCCGAGTCGTCGAAGGTGAACGCCACGCTGTGCAGGGCGCGCACGTGGGCAGGCGCGCTGATGCCCTGCGCCTGGGAATGGGCGATGGGCGCAGAGAGGCTGATGTCTGACCTAAATCTGACCTGACCTAAACCTGACCTGACCTAAACCTGACCTGACCTAAACCTGACCTGACCTAAATCTGACCTGACCTAAACCTGACCTGACCTAAACCTGACCTGACCTAAACCTGACCTGACCTAAACCTGACCTGACCTAAACCTGACCTGACCTAAACCTGACCTGACCTAAACCTGACCTGACCTAAACCTGACCTGACCTTAACCTAACCTGACCTAAACCTGACCTGACCTAAACCTGACCTGACCTAAACCTGACCTGACCTAAACCTGACCTGACCTAAACATAAATTGACCTAAACCAGACATGACCCGACCTAAACCTGACATGATCTGACCTAAACCTGACCTGATCTAACCATTACTGACCTCAACCTTAACTTATCTAAATCTTACCTAACCTATACATTGGCCTAACCTAACTGACCTCATCTAAATTGTCATGACCTGATTTGACTTGATAAAATTTTCCCAATGTTGTACGTAAAAAAGCTATCAGGGATAAATTCTGCACATGCGAGCATTGGTCGTTGCAGCGAGCTTCAAAGACCGCCTCAATCTCACTGCACAAAACCCCGCACGCTCACCAGTTCCGGGTGCGGCGGGAACCGGTACAGAGTGAGGTGCCCGTTGTCGTCGCCAACGCAGAGCTTGTCGGCGGTGTTCGATCGGGCGGCACAGACGAGGCCGCGGTCCGTCCCCACGTAGGGCTGCCAGGCCGCCACGTGGTTGAAGCTCAGGTAGCAGGTCTCCGTGGCGAAGCGGATGTCGCTGGCGTCCTCCTGCGACACCTGAGCCAGGCTGCTCACCGACCCTGCGAGATGGAAGATACTTTGACATCAATGCTCAGCTATGGAACATCCTGATTCCACATCAATGCTCAGCACTGGAGCATCCTGACTTCACATCAATGCTCAGCACTGCAGCATCCTGACTCCATCAATACTCACACAGCTTGGTGACCAGATCAGCTGACTGAGTCCTGAGCACAGCGCAGTCGGTCGCCCAGTCCAGGCACAGGACGGGCGCTGAGTGGCCCTTGACCGCGCCTTCCCGATACCGACGGTACATCAGGCCGTTCTCCTCCACGCTGAATACGAAGACGCTGCCGTCTTCAGCGCCCAGAGCAAGCAGGTTGCCGTCTGCGGGTCGGGTGGTTGCAGTTTGGGAAAGCCGAATCGAACTAAGGACCCCTGGTAGTAAGAATACATGTGGCACTTCTAATTTTAGAGTGGCTCGCTGCCTAACCGTTTCGAAGTTCTACTTTGCTCTCAACCCGATCTCCCGCTTTTTCCTAAAAAATATTTCTAGTCTTAAATTTCTTTTGCTAAATGTGCCGGCCATGGACTCTTGAACAAAGCTACCTGGACTGGAAAGCCAAGTAAGTAAGTAAGTAAGTAAGTAAGTAAGTAAGTAAGTAAGTAAGTAAGTAAGTAAGTAAGTAAGTAAGTAAGTAAGTAAGTAAGTAAGTAAGTAAGTAAGTAAGTAAGTAAGTAAGTAAGTAAGTAAGTAAGTAAGTAAGTAAGTAAGTAAGTAAGTAAGTAAGTAAGTAAGTAAGTAAGTAAGTAAGTAAGTAAGTAAGTAAGTAAGTAAGTAAGTAAGTAAGTAAGTAAGTAAGTAAGTAAGTAAGTAAGTAAGTAAGTAAGTAAGTAAGTAAGTAAGTAAGTAAGTAAGTAAGTAAGTAAGTAAGTAAGTAAGTAAGTAAGTAAGTAAGTAAGTAAGTAAGTAAGTAAGTAAGTAAGTAAGTAAGTAAGTAAGTAAGTAAGTAAGTAAGTAAGTAAGTAAGTAAGTAAGTAAGTAAGTAAGTAAGTAAGTAAGTAAGTAAGTAAGTAAGTAAGTAAGTAAGTAAGTAATAGCACAGTCCAACTACACATTTAAGATTTGTTTCTATTCCAGAAGCCTACAATTCAGCGGTCCATGGGCGCACTCAACTTTCTCCAGTTAAATCTCTCTTGGCTTCCCGTCGCTAAATTGGATTCGGTGGGCTCAGTCGAACTCAAAGCTCCCCCCAACTCTCCACCGGGAAATCGAGTTAATCCGACACTTTGTAGTTCCGCAATCTTTTATGAAATCTTTCCGTCTCTTTCGCAACCCTCGACGCTGGGAAATTCTATATTTTCCAGCATCTTATCTACTTCATCGGTAGGTGACTTACCGGGACTGAAGGCGGCGGACCTCAGCTGTCTGGCTGCAATAAGGAATTCAGAGTTATTTTCCTGGATAAATTGCGTGCTTACTGCAAATAAACAGTGCGGTTTTAAGTGTGCTTCTCACAGCTGACTTGACCTGCTTGGGGCATAGAAACTCCTGCTTCTTTTTAACAAACCTTTAATCTAATCTAAATAACTAATGCTCGATAATCCCTCTGTTAGTTCACTTTGACAATCCTTTCCAAGCTCGAAAATCCCCATGCTAATCTACTTTGATAATCCTTCCCAAGCTCGATAATCCCCTTGCTAATCTACTTTGATAATCCTTCCCAAGCTCGATAATCCCCTTGCCAATCCACTCTGACAATCCTTCCCAAGCTCGATAATCCCCATGCTAATCTACTTTGATAATCCTTCCCAAGCTCGATAATCCCCTTGCCAATCCACTCTGACAATCTTCCCAAGCTCGATAATCCCCATGCTAATCCACTTTGCCCATCATTCCCAAGCTCGATAATCTGGTTGACAAGCTCAAACTCACCCGCGTGCTCGGGCGGCACCACCTGTGATGAGAGCGCGTGCGCCCCGGTCTCGCTGTGCAGCACGATGAAGCGGCCAGAGTCCGTCCCGATGCCCACCAGGTGTCCGCGCGGGTGGAAGCAGGCGCAGGTGCAGGGCAGCTCAACGACGGCGCGCCACTGCAGCCGCCGGTGCAGAGTGGACCATTTGCAGACGCCCCGGTCGCCGGCGCAGGTGACAATCGAGTGCTCGCGCGGGTGCGTCGCCACGGAGACGGCGCCGTTAGCAACGCCCAGCCCGGGGCCGAGCGAGTGGCCCTGCACCACGCAGCTGAAGCGGTCCTGCAGCGAGCCCTCCAGCAGGCTGTTGCTGGAGGTGGCCATGACGAGCCGGCCGTCCGAGCTGCGGGGGCTTTTCACTGCCAGCGCCACCAGGCTCTCGGTGGACTCGTTCAGCTGCGGGTTGGGCGGGTGGTTCCTCATTGCACTGCCCCTGATGTATGCGACTTCGTATTACCGTAGCAAACTTATCCCATTCACTTCGAGCTTGCGACATTTTAAGTGACATTCCCTTAACTAATACACCTGAACCTAGCGCATTCTAGGTTCATGATGCCCTCCTGTGCAGATGCCCTCCCTGTGCAGATGCCCTCCCTGTGCAGATGCCCTCCCTGTGCAGATGCCCTCCCTGTGCAGATGCCCTCCCTGTGCAGATGCCCTCCCTGTGCAGATGCCCTCCCTGTGCAGATGCCCTCCCTGTGCAGATGCCCTCCCTGTGCAGATGCCCTCCCTGTGCAGATGCCCTCCCTGTGCAGATGCCCTCCCTGTGCAGATGCCCTCCCTGTGCAGATGCCCTCCCTGTGCAGATGCCCTCCCTGTGCAGATGCCCTCCCTGTGCAGATGCCCTCCCTGTGCAGATGCCCTCCCTGTGCAGATGCCCTCCCTGTGCAGATGCCCTCCCTGTGCAGATGCCCTCCCTGTGCAGATGCCCTCCCTGTGCAGATGCCCTCGGCACCCGAAGCTCACTTACAATTCTCTCCTTCACCAAGCTGTAGTCGTTCAGCGTGTCCCAGGCTCTGATGCAGGACCCGGATGTGGACAGCAGGGTGCCGTCGCCCAGAATCCTCAGGCACGTGATCGGACCCTGCGAATGTGGACAGCATGGTTGCTAAGCAGATCCTGCGTGCGTCACACCGCACATTCGCCAGTTACAGAAACTTGCGCTATGGAATTTGCTCTTGGTCAACTCATAAGACCTGATCATGCTGCAGAGTCTTTGTTTAGGAGCTAATGCCATCACAGCCATCCCATTCCATCCCATCCCATCCCATCCCATCCCATCCCATCCCATCCCATCCCATCCCATCCCATCCCATCCCATCCCATCCCATCCCATCCCATCCCATCCCATTCCATCCCATCCCATTCCATCCCATCCCATCCCATCCTATCCCATCCCATCCTATCCCATCCATTTCATCCCATCCCATCCCATCCCATTCCATTCCATCCCATCCCATTCCATTCCATCCCATCCATTTCATCCCATCCCATCCCATCCCATCCCATCCCATCCCAACCATTTTATCCTATCCCATCCCATCCCATTCCATTCCATCCCATCCATTTCATCCCATCCCACCCATTTCATCCCATCCCATCCCATCCCATCCCATCCCATCCCAACCATTTTATCCTATCCCATCCCAACCATTTCATTCTATCCCATCCCATCCCATCCCATCCCATCCCATCCCATCCCATCCCATCCCATCCCATCCCATCCCATCCCATCCCATCCCATCCCATCCCATCCCATCCCATCCCATCCCATCCCATCCCATCCCATCCCATCCCATCCCATCCCATCCCATCCCATCCCATCCCATCCCATCCCATCCCATCCCATCCCATCCCATCCCATCCCATCCCATCCCATCCCATCCCATCCCATCCCATCCCATCCCATCCCATCCCATCCATCCCATCCCATCCCATCCCATCCCATCCCAACCATTTTATCCTATCCCATCCCATCCCATTCCATTCCATCCCATCCATCCCATCCCATCCCATCCCATCCCATCCCAACCATTTTATCCTATCCCATCCCAACCATTTCATTCTATCCCATCCCATCCCATCCCATCCCATCCCATCCCATCCCATCCCATCCCATCCCATCCCATCCCATCCCATCCATCCCATCCCATCCCATCCCATCCCATCCCATCCCATCCCATCCCATCGCATTCTATCCAACCTCATCTGATCTCACAAGCACAGAACCATGTAGCAAATCAAACAGAAAACCATATAGATAGACATAGGATTCAAACCGCCCACCATCCAGCCTCCCAAGGCTTCATCAGCTCTCTCCCAGTAGTATCAGCCGCTGTCTCACCGATGCGCCCTCTGCAGGTGGTCAAGTGACCGCAGCACGAAGGCGTCCTCTTCGTCGCGGACCCACAGGTTCAGGCAGCCCGAAGAGTCGCCTGTGATGGCGTTGCCGACCAAGTCGAAACTCAGCGACAGAACGTCGTCCGGCGGGCTGGCTTCGAACAGGCCGCTCTTCTTGTCGCGCAGGATGCGGCTGCGCCCGTCCTCCTCCTGGAAGATGCGCCAGAAGTGCACGTGGCGCCGGCCGAGGCTCACCAGGCTGGAGTCGTCGTCGGGATGGAAGACGGCACGGCGGACCGGCTCGCGGCTGGTCTTGGTCTTGGCCACCAGGCGCCGCGTCTGCCAGTCGAAGATGAACATCGTCTGCCGGTGCCCGTTGGCGACGCCGTCCAGCGCCAGCAGGTAGGCGCCCTGGCTCTCCGTCGAGAAGTTTAAAGAGGTGACGCAGCTCTGGAACAGGTCGGCGTCGCCGAGGGCCACAAATGTGCCGAGGCCTTCGGCATCCCAGATGCGCAGCTGGGCGTCGACTCGGAGCTCCGGTACGGAGCGCTGGCCAGTCACGATCACGCTCTTGGTGGGGTGAATGTCCATGCTGAGGGTGCGCGCGTGAATGGTTTGGAGTGTTACTTGTGTGGAGCGTGAATAGTTTGCTGAGGAGTGAATGGTTTGGAGTGTGAATGGTTTGGAGTGTGAATATTTTGGAGTGTGAATGGTTTGAAGTGTGAATGGTTTGGAGTGTGAATGGTTTGGAGTGTGAATGGCTTGGAGTGTGAATGGTTTGAAGTGTGAATGGTTTGGAGTGTGAATATTTTGGAGTGTGAATGGTTTGAAGTGTGAATAGTTTGGAGTGTGAATGGTTTTGAGTGTGAATGGTTTGAAGTGTGAATGGTTTGGAGTGTGAATATTTTGGAGTGTGAATGGTTTGGAGTGTGAATGGCTTGGAGTGTGAATGGTTTGAAGTGTGAATGGTTTGGAGTGTGAATATTTTGGAGTGTGAATTGTTTGAAGTGTGAATGGCTTGGAGTGTGAATGGTTTGAAGTGTGAATGGTTTGAAGTGTGAATGGTTTGGAGTGTGAATATTTTGGAGTGTGAATGGTTTGAAGTGTGAATGGCTTGGAGTGTGAATGGTTTGAAGTGTGAATGGTTTGGAGTGTGAATATTTTGGAGTGTGAATGGTTTTGAGTGTGAATAGTTTGGAGAGTGAATAGTTTGGAGTGTGAATGGTTTGAAGTGTGAATAGTTTGGAGTGTGAATGGTTTTGAGTGTGAATAGTTTGGAGAGTGAATAGTTTGGAGTGTGAATGGTTTGAAGTGTGAATAGTTTGGAGTGTGAATGGTTTTGAGTGTGAATAGTTTGGAGTGTGAATAGTTTGGAGTGTGAATGGTTTTGAGTGTGAATAGTTTGGAGTGTGAATAGTTTGGAGTGTGAATAGTTTGGAGTGTGAATGGTTTGAAGTGTGAATAGTTTGGAGTGTGAATAGTTTGGAGAGTGAATAGTTTGGAGTGTGAATGGTTTGAAGTGTGAATAGTTTGGAGTGTGAATGGTTTTGAGTGTGAATAGTTTGGAGTGTGAATAGTTTGGAGTGTGAATGGTTTTGAGTGTGAATAGTTTGAAGTGTGAATAGTTTGGAGTGTGAATGGTTTTGAGTGTGAATGGTTTTGAGTGTGAATAGTTTGTTGTGTGAATGGTTTGAAATGTGAATAGTTTGGAGTGTGAATGGTTTGGAGAGTGAATAGTTTGGAGTGTGAATGGTTTGGAGAGTGAATAGTTTTGAGTGTGAATGGTTTGGAGTGTGAATAGTTTGGAGTGTGAATAGTTTGGAGTGTGAATAGTTTTGAGTGTGAATAGTTTGGAGAGTGAATAGTTTGGAGTGTGAATGGTTTGAAGTGTGAATAGTTTGGAGTGTGAATGGTTTTGAGTGTGAATGGTTTGAAGTGTGAATAGTTTGGAGTGTGAATGGTTTTGAGTGTGAATAGTTTGGAGAGTGAATAGTTTGGAGTGTGAATGGTTTTGAGTGTGAATAGTTTGGAGAGTGAATAGTTTGGAGTGTGAATGGTTTGAAGTGTGAATAGTTTGGAGTGTGAATGGTTTGAGTGTGAATAGTTTGGAGTGTGAATAGTTTGGAGTGTGAATGGTTTGAGTGTGAATAGTTTGAAGTGTGAATAGTTTGGAGTGTGAATAGTTTTGAGTGTGAATGGTTTTGAGTTTGAATAGTTTGTTGTGTGAATGGTTTGAAATGTGAATAGTTTGGAGTGTGAATGGTTTGGAGAGTGAATAGTTTGGAGTGTGAATGGTTTGGAGAGTGAATAGTTTTGAGTGTGAATGGTTTGGAGTGTGAATAGTTTGGAGTGTGAATAGTTTGGAGTGTGAATAGTTTTGAGTGTGAATAGTTTGGAGAGTGAATAGTTTGGAGTGTGAATGGTTTGAAGTGTGAATAGTTTGGAGTGTGAATGGTTTGAGTGTGAATGGTTTTGAGTGTGAATAGTTTGTTGTGTGAATGGTTTGAAATGTGAATAGTTTTGGAGTGTGAATGGTTTTGAGTGTGAATAGTTGGAGTGTGAATAGTTTGGAGTGTGAATGGTTTGAAGTGTGAATAGTTTGGAGTGTGAATGGTTTGAAGTGTGAATAGTTTTGAGTGTGAATAGTTTGTTGTGTGAATGTTTTGAAATGTGAATGGTT
>NIVC01002983.1:0-70686 GCA_002269645.1 Macrostomum lignano
GTTACTCTAGGGTACCAAAATCAATCAATCAGTAATCGACTAAGAGTATCGGAATCGGTCCGCAGATCCTATCCAATCCCTTAGGAAAAGGGAGGCCTCAAATTCAATAACTCAATAAATCGACTGATCAGTAACGGCCGGCAATGACACAGCTCTCAATAATCGAATAACAAAGACTCAAATAACAAAGACTCTAACAAAGGCTTACCAATTGGTGTTTGCCTCTCTCAGAGATATAGCCTTGCTTCATAGCTCTGGCTAAGCCCAAGATTTCTTAAGGCTGCTCCGAGTTTGAGGTTTCAGCGATTTCATTCAACCTTGAGCTTCAAACCGGTTTTATTGATAAGAATCAAAAGATGGACTTTGTCTCTTGACCGGTGGGGTTTTACATAGAAAAGGGGTGAAGCTTGGCTCGCATTTTTAAAATTGACATTTACCATATTTGGAAGGATATGTTGAAAACCGGTTTTTGGACTATGGAATGATCACTCGCTGTTTACGTGATATTGCATGTATTAGTGAAAATAGAGTATGACGCATGTTAGTTTGTTATTAGTATTCATGTTTTTATCTTACTACTTTTAGTAGCCTACTAGGCTTGGAGATCTCTACATAACGAATCTTTGACAATCACCTCAGTTTTTCACGCAATCAACTGACATATACTGAGGAGAATGAGTGGGCTGGGGTTTAGAGGAGGGTGACGCAAGTTTTCCAAAATGTTGCGCGAACAATACTGTGCGCACATATCTCCAGCTGAGCCCAAAATCTTATATATTTTCAGCACGTTTGAGAAAAGGCCAGCGCTCTTATTGATATAACTGGCGCGAGCTAGCAAAAAACCTAGCATCTACACTTTTCCGATCGTCGTTTTTCCTGTTATTTCGATTGTCAGGGTGCCGAGGGTCGTATAGAACAGGATTTTATAGCACTTTGTTTACCAGGGGTTTCAGCGGCAACCAACTGGCGCTGCTTTTTTCAAGCTTGCTCATTTCGCTTATGTCAGGGGTCGGCGAACTTTTTTTACCCGAAGGGCCAGATAAAGAACCTAGAGCAGGGGTCGCCGAACTTTTTTTACCCGAAGGGCCAGATAAAGAACCTTAGAGCAGGGGTCGGCGAACTTTTTTTACCCGAAGGGCCAGATAAAGAACCTTAGAGCAGGGGTCGGCGAACTTTTTTACCCAAAGGGCCAGATAAAGAACCTTAGAGCAGGGGTCGGCGAACTTTTTTTACCCGAAGGGCCAGATAAAGAACCTAGAGCAGGGGTCGGCGAACTTTTTTACCCAAAGGGCCAGATAAAGAACCTAGAGCAGTGGTCGGCAAACTTTTTTACCCAAAGGGCCAGATAAAGAACCTAGAGCATGACTGCGGTCCAGAGGAAGGAGGTGACGAGAGGGAATAAAAAAAAAGAAGGGGGATAGGAGAAGGGAGAGGCGAGGGAATAAAGGAGCAATGAGGAGAGAGAAGAGGAGAGATGAAATTGGTTAGGAGAGTAGAAAAAAGAAGCGAGAGGGAGAGTAGGAAAGAGTGAGGAGAGGAGAGAGGAGAAAAGAAGAGGGAGAGAAGAGCGCTGAGAAGAGACAAACATCGAGCGGGCCGGAATGCTATTGTGCAGTTTCAAAGAACGCGCGGCCGGATGAAGAGGCTTTGCGGGCCGCAGTTTGCCGACAGCTGGCTCATGTGATGGAAAATAACAGAATAGTCAATAACCTGACTGGTGTGATGACCAATCAATTTTAAAACGACAGTCAGACTAGACGGAGAGTTGTTGAAATAGAGTGGCTTAAGTTGAATTTTGTGTGTTGCGCAAATTGGGGTGCTGTGTAAGAGGCAAGCGACCAATGTACAGCGTTTAGTTGATCAACTGGCCCTCGCGTTATTGAATTTGAAAATTTTCTAAGTTAGCTGAGATTTCAAGTGATCACAGAAAAAGTTAGAAATTCTGTGTGGTCAAACGAGTCGTGTGATTTGGTCTTTCATTTGATTGCGGTGTGAATGAGCCTTTAGCGACACGTGGAAAGGGCCGCACCGAGTTTTAAGACCGGTCAAGCAAGACACCTACCGCACAAAAGACGAATGGACCGCAGGCGCAGGCTGGTGGTGCACCATGACCAACTCAAGCGTCCGCTGTCGACATCATCAACCCCAGTGACAATGCTGCACAGCGCCTCCAAAGAGATCTGCCTACAAGTGGTGGAAGTGTCAACTTATATGGGGTTGCAAATGGATCTCAACTCCCATCTAGCTCAGTTGAGTTTGTAACTGTTTGTTGTTGTTTTTTGTCGGGCGGATTAGACTGGCTTGCCGACTCGCTCAAACGCCTCCTACTTCTGGCCGCGGCGACAGTGAACGCAACCCTGTGCCAAACTGTCCTCGTCTGCACCGGACCAATCCTATGACGCGATCAGTTAAACGTAAAATCGCTAACACGCCGAGCGAGTCGGTCCCGACACTCTCCACAGAAGAGGTCAGCCAGGCCATTCGCATCTCCCACCCGTCCAAAGCCATCGGTTCTGGTGGATTTGTCCGCTGCTTCTTAAGCATGTTGGGTCCAAAGCGGTTAAGGACAATGGACCTTCAGACAGCCCTCACAGCAGCATCCCGTTGCCGCAGCCATACCCTTGGATGCTTTGTAGGCGATGGTGTGCTGGTGGCATTCGCTCCAATGTCACTCGACATGTTGACTTGAGTATTTTGAATCAGCGAAACAGGCCTAAAATTAGTCGACGGGGACACTGTAACAGCCGATGTACTTTTAACGGCTGGTGTACTTTTAAAAACCAGCGCTGACTCTGCTGTTGTTATTAATGTTGCTAAGATTGGCGGAGACGGCGGCCCCTTCACTCAATCGGATTCGGTCCTTCGATATGAGGCCCTGCTGAATCGCGGCTGCATTCTTGGGTGGGATGAACTTTAAACCGGCTGGCAGGCTGGCGAACTCCCGGTTAGCCGGCAGTAGGAACAGGCGCTCAGGCAGCTGAGGCTCAACAGGATAGTTGGAGATGAGAAGTTTGCACTTTTAGTCACTATGAGACCAAGCGTCAGGTCGCAGACTGCGTGCAACTTTTTATTTACCAACTCGTCGTCTGGGCGTTGAGCATCGTGAGCGAGTCGCATGGACTTCAGCATTCGGAGTAGAAAGCCGAAGTTCTCGCTTTTGGCCATCAGCGGTTTCAGTAGGAAGCAGAGGCCGCTCTTTAGTCTGCGGTGTGAGATAGAGGGGAGGCAGATTTGAGATGGAGGGGAGGCAGAGGTGAGATGGAGGGGAGGCAGAGGTGAGATGGAGTGGAGGCAGAGGTGAGATGGAGGGGAGGCAGAGGTGAGATGGAGGGGAGGCAGAGGTGAGATGGAGGGGAGGCAGAGGTGAGATGGAGGGGAGGCAGGAGTGAGATAGAGGGGAGACAAGTGAGATGGAGGGGAGGCAGAGGTGAGATGGAGGGGAGGCAGATGTGAGATGGAGGGGAGACAGGGTGAGATGCAGGGGAGGCAGACATGAGATGGAGAGGAGACAAGGGATGAGATTGATGGGAGACAGGAGTGAGATAGAGGGAAGACAGGGGTGAGATAGAGGGGAGACAGGGGTGAGATAGAGGGGAGACAGGAGTGAGATATAGGAGAGACAGGGGTGAGATAGAGGGGAGACAGGAGTGAGATAGAGGGGAGACAAGAGTGAGATAGAGGGAAAACAGGAGTGAGATAGAGGGGATAAAAGGGCGAGACAGCAGAGAAAAGATGGTTTAGATAGTGAACTCACCTAGCCAATTGTTTGGCATCATTTGGCGACTCGAACTTGGGATCATTGGCCAGCAGGTGCACAGCAAAGGGCAGAGTGTACTCTGGCAGCACGGCAAAAAATGTAACCGGATCGTTGGCAATGACGGCCTGCTTGCTGGCCAGGTATTCCCTGCGGGGGGCCACGCAGCGGCTGTAGCAGGTGCGCACAGTCTGCTGCAGCTCCATGTCCTCCTCGGCGGCCTCGGGCACGTAGGTAGAGGCTTCGCTATGTCTGACAGAGCTGGTATAAAGCGACTGACAAAAGCCACAAGGCCGATAAAGGACCTCACTTCGAAAGCGTTCTTTGGTGCTCAGAATGATTTCATAGCGCTCGCCTTCTCGTCTGTCGGTTGGATGCCCTTCTCGGACAGGCGCATAGCAAAAAACTTGACTTTCTTGAAGGCGAACTTGCACTTTGCAGGATTTAAGGTGATTTTTCGTTCTTCTAGCCTTTGCAAGGTTGCCGCTAGCCGCTGGTTGTGCTCATTGATGGAGCTTGCATAGATTATTACGAGTATGTCGTCATGTACCCAGCGGACTCCTGGAAGCCTGCCGAGCATGCTGGTCATGGCTCGTTGTAGAATCTCCGACGCTGACGTAAAGCCCATGCACAGGCGCATCAGTCTCATGTCAGCATGTACGTGATGCGAGCCGTCTCGGACGCGGATCTGGTGGAACGTCTTGTTTATGTCCGACTCGGTGAAGTAGCGCGCACCGGCCATTTCGTCAGTGTCCTCTTTAAAAGTTGGTATGGGCTGTTTCTCGGGCACTACGAACTTGTTCACATCTCGCAGATCCTGAGTAATGCGCACTTGGCCTGGCTGCGACTTTAGGACCACAACTATTCGTGCCTCGGTCCGGTCACTTTCTAGATACTGGGTTCACTGGAGCCGAACGGGAAGACCCGCTGCTTTGACTCACGAAGGTTGTCTGCTGTGCCTCCGATGGCCTTGAATGTTTTTGAGCCCATTAGGTTGCAGCTGGTGTCGCTGTCGATTAGCAGGTCTGTGTGGTATGGCCGTTGATGTCCGCTCTAACGCGTGCAAGCTGATTGGCTGCAGGGTGACGGGGGAGGCATTGTACAAGTGAGGGTCAGAGAGTTGAACTGTGTACAGTCCCCTAGACTTTGTCCGCCTCTTTGTTCAGTTAATTTTTAAAGCGGAATGGGTTAAGACAGAATATTAGATGGTGAGCAGTGGGAGAACAGGCTGACGATACCCAAGGGCAGCGCAATAGAGGAAAAATAACTTAACAGACGCGGCCGACGGGCAGGGCTGCTTGGCGCGATGCTCATCGGATGGTCACGGAGGCGGCTGCAGTCACGGGCGATCAAATTCTCGGATTTGGGTGGGTGTTAGGGGAAGTCGCTAACGATGGGTAAGGAAAGGACAGTTAGTGGGTGTTTATTGAGAGAGCCTAATGATCTCTCTGATGATCAATCAAAGTATATTTACTTAATTGTTTGACTTTGTTTGACAAATCAATATGCACGATTGACTTGATCCAGAGAAAAAGGTGGAAAAAGTTGCCGATTCGGGTGCTGAGTTTCTCGGGGAAGGTTCGGTCTCGCGAGAAAACAGAACAACAACAACAACAACAACAACAACAACAACAACAACAACAACAACAACAACAACAACAACAACAACAAAGAACTCCTCCCACCCACAACACAGGGGCCAAAATGGGGGGGGAGGAGTTAGATGGCACGCCGATAGGACAGGTCCCTCAAAAAGTCACACCCGCCAGACTGCTCAGAGGCGCTATAGCGTCCTTTTACAGTCTGTCAATGTAGCAAGCCGGTTTGCCCTTGGCCTCGCCTGTGCGGTCACTGCAGCTGAAGCAGCAGCGCACATGTCATGCAGCGGCTCCCGCGGCAGCGAGCTTCCGACCGGATGACGTGGCCAGCCATTCGAAGTCACCGCTCGCGCAGCAGGTCAGGAGGCCGCGTCATGCTTGCCCTGTCGTAAAGCGCGGAGTTCGTCTTGGTGTCCAGGCCGCTGCAAACTACAGAAGCAGTACGCACTATGGCCGCAGCGCAGCGTCCAGCTGCCTCTCCAGGGCGTCCGTTCGTATCTGAAGATTTCACCCTAGCCAGAAGATGGGTAGGAAATTATATGAAATGCCCAGGCGCAGTGGAGGGTGAGGCAGAAAAGCACAATGGACACCCAGACAGCTATTAGAAAGGCAAAAAGAAGCAGCATTAAAATCACTCGATCAACTGTTAAGTCAAATATGAATGAGCGAATCCAATAAAATTGCCACTTTCTATTCCAGTGAGCATACAGCGACACGACACCCCGCCGCGGGCACAATGGCGCTCAAACTGGCCGAGACAAGTGAACCGAGGAGATCGAGGCCCAAGTCAAACAGGCACGAAGTTAAAAAAGATCGGCACGCGACACGAATCTGGGCGAACTCTGAGAGGGCAGGGGCGTCGCCAACGGGCGGACAGGGGGAACCATGTTCCCCCCCCCCCCAGTAAAAGATTTAAAAGATCTGGTGGGGGCATGCCAATGCTTTGTCCCCCCAACCCACCATGTGACCCGTTATGGAAATCAATAATTTTGCGGCAGGGTGACAAAATACTAAGCGCCTGCGGCGCTAATGAGTGCCGGTGGCGCTAAAATGAGTGCCGGTGGCGCTAAAATGAGTGCCGGTGGCGCTAAAATGAGTCCCTGCGGCGCTAAAATGAGTGCCTGCGGCGCCAAAACGAGTGCTGACAACACTGATTCTGAAAATAATGTACATGTAGGAATTTAGTCGTGTTACATGTGACACATGTAGAATTCTTGGCTTTGTCCCCACTCCACCAAAAAAATCCAATGGCGACGCCGCTGTTTGAGGGAGAATCAGACGGTCCGTCCACGGACTCCTTCCGATTTAACCTGGAGCAGCCCAAGAATGCGAGATAAACCTCAAGAAGCTTGACAACCGATTGAGAGAGCAGACTGTGTAATCAACCATGGCCAGAGTGAAGAGATGTGTACAGTATTTAGAAGTTAAACAAAAAATTTAATAATAATTTTCGACTTACTTGTTTATGTATACGCTTCAATAATTTCAATAAATTGAATTACTTCAGTAAATTGAATCTCTCATTAATACTAAAAAATATTGAAACCAAATTATCAATTTTGTCAACAGCTTTGGCCGAATGCGAATTTCGATGTAGGTACAATTTGGTGGCATTCAAATCAAACAATTATGGTATAGTGAAGTGACAGTACATTATTATAATATTTTTCTTAAGAGTATTAAAGAAGCACTGTAATATACGAATGACATAATGATGTCGATGACGCCACAACCACACAAATAAAATATGCATGTAAAATAAAGTAAATATAAGTAAATAGATTTTTAATTAACATCTATGGATCAATGAATGGTAGAATTAAATTTAGATTGGATCCTAAATCCCACCCAACACTGGAATCTCAATCCTATCCAATCCCTAAAATTTTGATCCTGCCAACCTCTAACTAGGTATGAGTAGGCCTAGGACTAGACTAGGACTAGACAGAGTAGGCCTAGCTATGCTAGCAAATGCAAGCAAATAGCAATGTTAGCAAGTAGCTAACAATGATAGTTATTTTTTGCTTTTCAAGGAATAAGCCTAGCTAGTATTAACTATGAACTGTAATAAATATCTTAGGCCTAATACTGTACAAAATGCTTAATAAGATTTTTTTATAATACTTTTTTGTTTTTGGCTCAAAATATTTATTGTTTCTTTTTATTTCTTTGTCTATGACTGACATGTTATGATTTTGTTTTTTATAGGCGTAGGCCCTAAACTATTATATTAAATATTTGCTTTTCTTTTTGTTTCTAGTTTTTATTTGCTTTTTTATTTTTCATTTTTTTTCAATTTTTGACCTGTCCTAGTGTAGGCCTACCACAAATATAATTTTTACTTTGTGCTTAATTGATCAAAATTGCAATATACTTTGGCTACCCAATCATGTGACATGTTATCTAACCTAGCTAGACCATAAATTGGCTTGGTTAGCTATATATATACCCTGTATTATATATACATAGTCTAAGAAACTAATGTTTATTATATATAACAGGCAACAGCATAGCCATACCCATAGGCCTAGGCCTATGCTCTTTCTAATGAAACCAAAAGGGCAGTGCAGAGCACTAAACTAGGCCTAAATGTTTAGTTTATTATTCATTTTTAGTAATATGCCTAGTACATAGCCTATAATATAAAAAATTAAATATTTTTAGTTGGACACTAAATTAATTTCTTAAAAACTAGATATAAGTTTAAGGCTTTAACTTAAGCCCTAGGCTAAAACAAAGCAAAAATGCTATTTTTAATTTTAGTAAAAACGCTGCTAATCATTAGACTTAAAGCCTAGTCATTTATTAAATAATAACAATACAAAACTATTTAGAAACAAACATATCAATATTGGGTCATTCCACAATAGAGCCCATATTTTGAACTTTAAACATTTAAAACTTTAGTACAGATTGCTTTTTGCAGCTTTGTCCTATCTATTATGGTTTAAAAGTTACAAGTGCTTAATGTTCAAAAACATGATAGGATCCTCTTATGGAATGACTATATATATAAGCTATAAAAAGAATTAATTTAATTTATTTAATAAAAGATTCTTTAAGTTTAATTTAAAATATATTATTATTTTTGCAAATATTGAATATTCATAAGTTATATATTAAACTATAAATTAAACAAACTTATTAAATATTAAATTTAATAAATTAAATAAACTAGGCCCATAAATTAAACTTATATAGTCATTCCATAATAGGGTCCTATCATGTTATATTTGGTATATTAGGTATATTATAGGTATATTAGGTAAAAGTCTTACAAAAATAGAATGAATATTAAACAAACTGTTAGATCTTTGTTAAGATCTTATAATAGTTATCTTGGAAGTTCTTAACACTTTATGTTATTTATATTACATATTTACATATTTATTTTTATATTTTTATATTTAATATTCAATGAATAATATGAATTACTAAATTCATATTTCACATTAATTAATAATAATAAATATAAATATTTATATTTATATTAGAATAGAATTAGAATAGAATATTCATATTTATTATTATTATTTATATAAGCTATACTTTATATAAATACCTAATATTTTAAGATTAATAGTTACATATTTCCTAATTAATTATTATTTCAAAATTTCTAAAAGACTGTTTATAACTATAAAGGCTTGTAATAAACTTTTGTTTTAATTTTACATCCTTAAACATATCTAATTATTGTATGAAATGTATATAGCTTTTGTTTAAGCCTAATAGTTTGTTCTTTGAGTTTAATGACTAAATTAGCTCATATTTTATTTCTTTCTTTAATGACTAAATTTAAATATAAAAATACAGTAACCTTTGTTATACCATATTGAGCTTTTTATTTTATTAGAGTAGCTAACTAAGCTAAATTTTAATAGAAAATTTTTCAAATTCTATCTATTTTTTTTGTAGAATAACCCAATGTTCTTAAGTTGCTCAGATGCCAATGAGGGAGTTGCTGAGATGCCAATGGTGGAGTTGCTGAGATGCCAATGGTGGAGTTGCTCAGATGCCAATGGAGTTGCTCAGATGCCAATGGTGGAGTTGCTGAGATGCCAATGGTGGAGTTGCTGAGATGCCAATGGTGGTGGAGTTGCTGAGATGCCAATGGTGGAGTTGCTGAGATGCCAATGGTGGAGTTGCTCAGATGCCAATGGTGGAGTTGCTGAGATGCCAATGGTGGAGTTGCTCAGATGCCAATGAGGGAGTTGCTGAGATGCCAATGGTGGAGTTGCTGAGATGCCAATGGTAGAGTTGCTCAGATGCCAATGAGGGAGTTGCTGAGATGCCAATGGTGGAGTTGCTGAGATGCCAATGGTGGTGGAGTTGCTGAGATGCCAATGGTGGAGTTGCTCAGATGCCAATGGTGGAGTTGCTGAGATGCCAATGGTGGAGTTGCTCAGATGCCAATGAGGGAGTTGCTCAGATGCCAATGGTGGAGTTGCTGAGATGCCAATGGTGGAGTTGCTCAGATGCCAATGGTGGAGTTGCTCAGATGCCAAGAAAAGTTGCTAACCCTCCCCCCCCCCAATCTTCACTGGCTATGCAATTTACTTTGGACCAAAATGCGACTTACTTATGAAACCAAGCAAAGTTATTGTAATTATGGGTAAACGGCAGAAGTAAATATGACTGTAATATCGAGGCTAAATGCCTCGTCATCTAATTAGTACTACATATAAGTACTACTATTTGGGTAGGCATTTTTGCGACTTACCTTGACTGGACCCCTCCTTGGCATGGTGTGGCGCAAGTATGTTTGCTAAGATGTCAAGATTGTATTGCTTTTTTCTGCCTTCATACTTTATCAATTCTATTAAGAAACAAAAACCTTAAGACTACTGACTACAGTACTCAGTTGGGGGAGGGGGAGCTAAGCTTGTTACTCCTATGCAATTATTTAATTGTTTCAGCCGGCCACCGTGCAATGGGCCTCAGCTCCAGCAGACTACCGGCTGATGCGCATCCCGCTGCGGCCGCCGATTATCCTTCTGATGCCGCCGTCGGCGGGCCTTCAACTTCCAGCGGCGCTTCTGTCGCTGCAGCGGCGTCAACGGCAGCGGTGGCCGCCCGTCGCCCTCTGCCGCCCCGACCTCGGGTTCATTCGCATCTGCAGGCCTCATCCTCTTCCTCATCATCAACTGGCGCTGCCGCCGCCGCCGCTGCTGCCGCCATCCTTTACGGCCCGCCGCCGACTTCATCAGCTGGCGCTGGCAGCAGCGGTCGCAATCGGAGCCGATCGCTCGACATCTTCGGTCCGCATCTGCCAGCTGGGGCCGGCGGCGGCGCTTCTGCTGACTACGATCACCAAGACGACGGGGATGAGTTCGATGATGATGAGGATGGAGAGGCTGAGGCTGACGCAGAGACTGGCCAGCAGCAGCGAAGGTATTGTTAGTGTTTTCTGTTGGCATAGGTACTCTGTCTGTGTGTCTGTCTGTCTGTCTGTCTGTGTGTCTGTCTGTGTGTCTGTCTGTCTGTCTGTCTGTCGGTCTGTCTGTCGGTCTGTCTGTCTGTCTTGGTGTCTGTCTGTGTGTCTGTCTGTCTGTGTGTCTGTCTGTCTGTCTGTCTGTCTGTCTGTCTGTCTGTCTGTCTGTCTGTCTGTGTGTCTGTCTGTGTGTCTGTCTGTCTGTCTGTCTGTGTGTCTGTCTGTGTGTCTGTCTGTCTGTCTGTCTGTCGGTCTGTCTGTCGGTCTGTCTGTCTGTCTTGGTGTCTGTCTGTGTGTCTGTCTGTGTGTCTGTCTGTCTGTGTGTCTGTCTGTCTGTCTGTCTGTCTGTCTGTCTGTCTGTCTGTCTGTCTGTCTGTGTGTCTGTCTGTGTGTCTGTCTGTCTGTCTGTCTGTGTGTCTGTCTGTCTGTCTGTCTGTCTGTCTGTCTGTCTGTCTGTCTGTCTCTCTGTCTGTCTGTCTTAGTGTGTCTGTATATTGATAGTTGCTTGAAATGTGTGCAGTTGCAAAAAGAATCTCAAACAAGTATCTTGAATTGGTAACTCGCTGCTCAACAGGTACCAACGTCGACATCATCGTCGGCTTGGTAGGGCGCTGCCGCCGCCTCCGCCGCCACCGCCACGGCACTCGCGGACACAGCAGCAGCGCGCTTTGATGCTGCGTCACCTTGGCCTGCCAACCAGTTTCTATCGCGCCGACATTCGCTGCCCTGTGTGCGGCAAAACTGTGCCCTCAGACGATACAGAGTTCCACCTGGTGATGTGCCTGACTAAGCCCAAAATAGACTATAACGAAGACGTCCTGTCTGAGGATAAGGAGGCCGAGTGCGCCATCTGTTTAGACGATTTATCCCAAGGCGACACTATTGCTAGATTGCCCTGTCTGTGCATCTATCACAAGGGGTGAGGCTGAGTTTCCATTATCGGATTAATAATGGGCTTGCCAGCTTTTAATCCATATGAATTCTAGGATTTGGAATATATGGATTAAAGGCTACTAGTTGTTGGGGATTAAAAGATCAAATATTGGGAATCGGGGTAATTTAGAGAGATTAGGGGTTAAGGATCAAGAGGGATTAGGATTTTGGGGATCAAGACGAATTAGGGGTTGGGGATCAAGAGGGATTAGGATTTTGGGGATCAAGAGGGATTAGGAGTTGGGGATCAAGAGGGATTAGGATTTTGGGGATCAAGAGGGATTAGGAGTTGGGGATCATGAGGTATTAGGAGTTGGGGATCATGAGGGATTAGGATTTTGGGAGTCAAGACGAATTAGGGGTTGTGGATCAAGAAGGATTAGGAGTTGGGGAGGGATTAGGAGTAGGGGATCAAGAGGGATTAGGATTTTGGGGATCAAGAGGGATTAGGATTTTGGGGATCAAGAGGGATTAGGAGTTGGGGATCAAGAGGGATTAGGATTTTGGGGATCAAGAGGGATTAGGAGTTGGGGATCATGAGGTATTAGGAGTTGGGGATCATGAGGTATTAGGAGTTGGGGATCATGAGGTATTAGGAGTTGGGGATCATGAGGGATTAGGATTTTGGGAGTCAAGACGAATTAGGGGTTGTGGATCAAGAAGGATTAGGAGTTGGGGAGGGATTAGGAGTAGGGGATCAAGAGGGATTAGGAGTAGGGGATCAAGAGGGATTAAGAGTTGGGGATCAAGAGGGTTTAGGAGTTGGGGATCAAGAAGGATTAGTAGTTGGGATCAAGAGGGATTAGGAATTGGGGAGGGATTAGGAGTTGGGGAGGGATTAGGAGTAGGGGATCAAGAGGGATTAGGAGTAGGGGATCAAGAGTGATTAGGAGTAGGGGATCAAGAGGGATTAGTAGTTGGGGATCAAGAGGGATTAGGATAGATTAGGGATTGATCAAGGTAAATTAGGGATTGAGGATCAGTATCCAATTTAGGGATTAAGAGGGAATTTAAGTTAAAGATCGAATGCCATAGCAGCGACGGACTGTTTAAATATTTTAAACGGCCTCATAATAAAAGTCATTAGACTTTCTATTCTTGCTACTACATCAGTAGTACTTTTTGTAGATTTAGTTAAATCGTAATTCATTTAGGCTTCACAATCTTCCCCATCGCACAACCGCAGGTGCATAGACGATTGGTTCAAGCGCAGTCGCACCTGCCCTCAGCACCCCGACGATACCTGAGGCGTTGGTTAATCCGCGGATCTACACAAAAAAACTTGTTGGTGTACACACGCGCGCAAAGTCTCTTAAGTTTCGCTTTAAAAACGAAAGGTTATTTTTCTGCTTTGGTGCTAACATGTTGTAAGTTAGTGTTTGAGTGTTAGTTATAATACTCTTGTTCTGTCTGTCAAGCTGCGATCTCGCTCATTTTTGTCTTTCATTCTTCCTTTCCCTTCATCTATATAACTGTTTCACAGACTAAAAGCTTCAATGAAAGACAAGTGGCTTGTGTATGGCTGCGCGCTTCTGTCAGCTTGCGCGTATGGCTGCGCGCTTCTGTCAGCTTGCGCGTATGGCTGCGCGCTTCTGTCAGCTTGCGCGTATGGCTGCGCGCTTCTGTCAGTTTGCGCGTATGACTGCGCACTTCTGTCAGCTTGCGCGTATGGCTGCGCGCTTCTGTCAGCTTGCGCGTATGGCTGCGCGCTTCTGTCAGTTTGCGCGTATGACTGCGCGCTTCTGTCAGCTTGCGCTTACGATTGCGCGCTTCTTACTGGCGCTATTTAAGTAGCTGCGCGCTTATTGGGCAAGAAGGCCATGTTCCACCATATCTCTTCTGTCTTCTTTTCACTTCCATTGTGTCTCTTCTAGAGAACTTCTCAAATGGTTAATTATTCGTTGCTTATATTTAATACTTCTAGCTCCTGTGTGGGGTTATTGGCACAAAAAATTTTTTGTTTGTAATTTGTAAACATTTAATAAGAGTTTTATTTGCATTTTAGTTGTTTTAATACCAAAATAATAAGCTCTAATTATTAATGTTTAATTATTTTATATTACAATAAATCTGTCATTTATTTGCCGCCTTAAAACCTTAGTTGCTAATCTTACGCCCGTAGAATGCACCCTTGTAAAGTAAAAATGAATATAATTATATCTGTACATTTCATTTATATAGTCATCCTTCATTGTGAAATGCAATTATTAAAACTGGGCCTATGTGGTCCGTCTGCAATCGGTCTGATCTCTGCTTGTCTCTGTTATCGCTTCATAGCATGGGCCCCGTCTTTCCCGCTTTGCATGCGTTCGACTTTTTTTTCTACAAAAAATATTGTAAAACAAACTTTGTCTAAATATGAGTTTTTTTTTAATGCCATGGGTCAGTTTATTAATGCTTTGGCTATCTTTTTTATTTTTGGTTTGCCTGTCAGTCCATAGATTATTATTTATTATTGCTATTAATTATTAAACAGTGGCAGTATATTAGCAATAAATTATATAAAGAATCTGTGCTTTATTATTTATTTGTCGAAGATTTGTCGAAGATAATTGAGCTTGATATCAAATTGCAAATATCAGAACGGTTTTTGATTTGTTTTATTGTTCTCTTTTGTTGCTTCTAGGACTCTTTCCTGCTGTCTGTCTGTCTGTCTGTCTGTCTGTCTGTCTGTCTGTCGGTCTGTCTGTCTGTCTATCTGTCTGTCTGTCTGTCTGTCTGTCTGTCTGTCTGTCTGTGTTTGTCTATCTATCTGTCTGTAAATGTGTCTGTCTGTCTGTCTGTCCGCCATAGTTCAGTCGGAGTGCCGGCTCAGTGGCTGTGCGTGACTCGGTTTGAACTGTCTCAATTTTTATTAAGGCTTCCAACGCCATTTAAGGCTACGGGTCGGTGCCTATCTATCCTCAAGCCCTCTGGCTGCTGCTCCACTGCTTAGCCAATTAATCTGTTTGCCAATTGTTAGCAACCCGATACAGGGCCTGCTACCCTGTGTCTCCGCTTTTTTGGCTTGTAGCGAAATTGGTAATTTGAGCGATAGCGCTACTCGCATGCTCTGTGCGCAGCTGGAGGCAGGCGCTGTTCGAGTGGAGCTTTAGCTTGATGAAGAAGATAAAAAAATAATGAGATACAACGGTTCAAAGTAGTCAGGGAAAACCTAGCTTTTACGATATCAGAATTACATGTAGTTCAATATGTCAAAATACTGCAGTACCGCTGTACAATGAAGGGATGCGAAATTCTAGATAGATTGATACATGTGACAGCAATAAATGTACATAGATTGCAAGATGGATGCTGTACATAGATGTGTAGATAATTTACTGTGCAGATGATAGTGTACATAGATGTGCAGATGCATAGTGTACATAGATGTGCAGATGCATAGTGTACATAGATGTGCAGATGCATAGTGTACATAGATGTGCAGATGATAGTGTACATAGATGTGCAGATGCATAGTGTACATAGATGTGCAGATGCATAGTGTACGTAGATGTGCAGATGCATAGTGTACATAGATGTGCAGATGCATAGTGTACATAGATGTGCAGATGATAGTGTACATAGATGTGCAGATGCATAGTGTACATAGATGTGCAGATGCATAGTGTACATAGATGTGCAGATGATAGTGTACATAGATGTGCAGATGCATAGTGTACATAGATGCGCAGATGATAGTGTACATAGATGTGCAGATGATAGTGTACATAGATGTGCAGATGCATAGTGTACATAGATGTGCAGATGATAGTGTACATAGATGTGCAGATGCATAGTGTACATAGATGCGCAGATGATAGTGTACATAGATGTGCAGATGATAGTGTACATAGATGTGCAGATGCATAGTGTACATAGATGTGCAGATGATAGTGTACATAGATGTGCAGATGCATAGTGTACATAGATGCGCAGATGATAGTGTACATAGATGTGCAGATGATAGTGTACATAGATGTGCAGATGCATAGTGTACATAGATGTGCAGATGCATAGTGTACATAGATGCGCAGATGATAGTTTACATAGATGTGCAGATGATAGTGTACATAGATGTGCAGATGCATAGTGTACATAGATGTGCAGATGCATAGTGTACATAGATGCGCAGATGATAGTTTACATAGATGTGCAGATGCATAGTGTACATAGATGTGCAGATGCATAGTGTACGTAGATGTGCAGATGCATAGTGTACATAGATGTGCAGATGCATAGTGTACATAGATGTGCAGATGATAGTGTACATAGATGTGCAGATGCATAGTGTACATAGATGTGCAGATGCATAGTGTACATAGATGTGCAGATGCATAGTGTACATAGATGTGCAGATGATAGTGTACATAGATGTGCAGATGCATAGTGTACATAGATGCGCAGATGATAGTGTACATAGATGTGCAGATGATAGTGTACATAGATGTGCAGATGCATAGTGTACATAGATGTGCAGATGCATAGTGTACATAGATGTGCAGATGCATAGTGTACATAGATGTGCAGATGATAGTGTACATAGATGTGCAGATGCATAGTGTACATAGATGCGCAGATGATAGTGTACATAGATGTGCAGATGCATAGTGTACATAGATGTGCAGATGCATAGTGTACATAGATGCGCAGATGATAGTGTACATAGATGTGCAGATGATAGTGTACATAGATGTGCAGATGCATAGTGTACATAGATGTGCAGATGATAGTGTACATAGATGTGCAGATGCATAGTGTACATAGATGCGCAGATGATAGTGTACATAGATGTGCAGATGATAGTGTACATAGATGTGCAGATGCATAGTGTACATAGATGTGCAGATGCATAGTGTACATAGATGCGCAGATGATAGTTTACATAGATGTGCAGATGATAGTGTACATAGATGTGCAGATGCATAGTGTACATAGATGTGCAGATGCATAGTGTACATAGATGCGCAGATGATAGTTTACATAGATGTGCAGATGCATAGTGTACATAGATGTGCAGATGCATAGTGTACGTAGATGTGCAGATGCATAGTGTACATAGATGTGCAGATGCATAGTGTACATAGATGTGCAGATGATAGTGTACATAGATGTGCAGATGCATAGTGTACATAGATGTGCAGATGCATAGTGTACATAGATGTGCAGATGATAGTGTACATAGATGTGCAGATGCATAGTGTACATAGATGCGCAGATGATAGTGTACATAGATGTGCAGATGATAGTGTACATAGATGTGCAGATGCATAGTGTACATAGATGTGCAGATGCATAGTGTACATAGATGTGCAGATGCATAGTGTACATAGATGTGCAGATGATAGTGTACATAGATGTGCAGATGCATAGTGTACATAGATGCGCAGATGATAGTGTACATAGATGTGCAGATGCATAGTGTACATAGATGTGCAGATGCATAGTGTACATAGATGCGCAGATGATAGTGTACATAGATGTGCAGATGATAGTGTACATAGATGTGCAGATGCATAGTGTACATAGATGTGCAGATGATAGTGTACATAGATGTGCAGATGCATAGTGTACATAGATGCGCAGATGATAGTGTACATAGATGTGCAGATGATAGTGTACATAGATGTGCAGATGCATAGTGTACATAGATGTGCAGATGCATAGCGTACATAGATGCGCAGATGATAGTTTACATAGATGTGCAGATGATAGTGTACATATATGTGCAGATGCATAGTGTACATAGATGTGCAGATGCATAGTGTACATAGATGCGCAGATGATAATGTACATAGATGCGCAGATGATAGTTTACATAGATGTGCAGATGATAGTTTACATAGATGTGCAGATGCATAGTGTACATAGATGTGCAGATGATAGTTTACATAGATGTACAGATGATAGTTTACATAGATGTGCAGATGGTTAGTGTACATAGATGTGCAGATGCATAGTGTACATAGATGCGCCGATAATGAGGATAAATGATGAGTACATCGCATAAGACAAAATTACAATAGCTAAGTAGCCTTGTGTGGGACATGGTGGGCCAACAAAGTTTATATAGAAAAAACATAAAAAAAGAAAGTTTCTGCAATGTACTTTCTACTCAAAGCGCAAACGAACAATTGGCTGTCAAAAAATGATTTCACAAAACAAGGACCAATGTAAAATCAGGAACTTGCAAAACGCATTATGAGGAAAGGTACATGTATATATCACTTTTCTATATCATGATATCAATCTCTATATCAGTCTCTATCAGTCTCTATCAATCTCCATCAGTCTCTTTCAATCTCTACCAGTCTCTATCAGTCTCTATCAGTCTTTATCAATCTCCATCAGTCTCTTTCAATCTCTACCAGTCTCTATCAGTCGCTATCAATCTCCATCAGTCTCTTTCAATCTCTACCAGTCTCTATCAATCTCTACCAGTCTCTATCAGTCTCTATCAGTCTCTTTCAATCTCTACCAGTCTCTATCAATCTCTACCAGTCTCTATCAGTCTATATCACTCTCTATCACTCTCTATCACTCTCTATCACTCTCTATCAATCTCTATAGCAATCTATATCAGTCTCTCTGTCAATCTTGATCTTTCTGGCAGTATCACTTATCTCTCTCTCTCTCTTTACATCTGTTCCCATATCTCCTTGTCAACTAATCAAACTCTTTCCCCATTTATCTGAAAATTCGCGCGCATCCTAGCAGACCAAGTGTTCATCAATAATTCTGTGCGGGGCTGTCACCAATCAATCATCCAGCACATGTGTGCTAACTGTGTTGCACAAATAAACATGCAGTTCACATCCGTCTCAAACGAAAACCTTTTACACTGCATGCGTCCAGCTCAGGCCAACAGAAGTTGCTGAAGTCTGAGGACTCGAAATTTACAGATTGCTGAAATTTGACAATTTAATAGAAGTTTTGAAATCCATATACTAAAAATGAATGAAATATGAATTAGAGGAAATATGGAACTTTATTCCAATTTAAGTAGTAACCAGGCATCCGAAGCTAATCTCTTTCCATGCCATCTCTCACTTTGGTGTAAATAAAAGCAAACTGTACAGCTATATTAGACCGCAAATAGCCACGATAGCCACCCTTTCTATCCTCGCACCAGTGTATAAGCTGTTTCATTGTGACTGGATATTCTCCGGTTGCCACGGTGACAGACTCTGCGCAATTGGAGTCTGCAGGGGGGTTGGGGGTATGTGGGATAGGACACTGAGCTGCTTGGCGTATGAGAGCAGCAGCCACTTTGTCTCTCTTCTATCGCGGTTCCTCTCCTCAGCCTCCCCCTCGTCATCTATTTCTATCTGTAATTTCCCGCTCTGCCCCCCATCCGTAATTCCTAGAAACCGCGGCTTGCATCGAGGGAACTGGGAGGGGTAAATCGGGGACAGAGAGAGAGAGAGAGGCACAGAGACTGCAGGGCATCCTATTGGCCTGGGGGAGAAGGGGCGGGTGTGAGAGACGCGAATTCACCGCCTTGACCGCTCAGCAGCAGACCAGCTACGCCAAACAGCAGCTACTCTCTCCCCCTCACCCCAGCGCCCCTCCCCGGCAACCGTTAAAGTCCCAGCTGGCAGCTCAGCTTATAATTTTCTCTTCCCTCCCCTCCCACTGTGCCCTCCCCATCCCCATTCCAAAGACGGTCATCCCAGATTAGGATTCTCCGGGGCTTAACAGCGGCTGGAGTCTCTGAGATCCGTCACTCAAAGTGTCCACTCGTCTCTCTCTCTCGCTCTATCTGGCAGCTGCCTCGGCTCCAGCGACCACCCGGCTGGGGCCCAATCTCGCCTAGCCCCGTTCCTCCAGCAGTTTGTCCTGCCAGAGGTACCGCACCGCCCCGTCCCGCCAGCCGCCGCCGATGGGTCAGAAGCAGCCACGTTCGGCGGCCGCGGCAGCGGCGGCGGCTGCCAACAGCGGCGGCTTTGAAGGCAACTCGGCCAGGGAGAAACGAGGCGCGTTCCGTTCGGGGAAGCTGCACTTCTCCATGGGCGACGAGCCGGCCACGTCCCATGTCTACTCTGGCATCGAGGTTGGCGACGGAGGCGGCGGCGGCGGCGGCGGCAGTCGGCCAATCGGCACGGCAGCTCCCATGCGAGTCCAGAGACCGGGCCTCGAGCGGACCTACTCGCTGGATCATCCCAGCTGCGAGCCGGGCAGAGGCGGCGGCAACATCGGGGGCAGCGCTGGCGAAGACGACTACTACTATTACCAGCACTATCGGCATCATCAGCAGCAGCTGCAGCCGCCGCCACCGTCGCCGCTTAGTCAGTCGCCGACGCACGGGCCGCCGCCGACACAGCCGGCGCAGTGCTCGCAACCTCTGCCAGCCTATCCAATTCCAGATCAGCAGCAGCCAGTTCAACCAGTTCATCCAACTAACCAGCATCCTTATCAGCCCCGGCACCAGTCTCCGCGGCGTCGGCTGCCCTACAAAATGTCTCCGACGCCTAGCGAGCAGGAGTTCGCCGACATGCACGAGCCGCCATCGCTTGGCATCCAGCAGCAGCAGCAGCCACCCGGCCTCCACCTGCTGTCTCCGCGGACTGGCGCCGCCTCCTCGCGCGAGTCCTCGCATCTCACCCTGACGCCGCAGTCAACTCCGCCTGGTCCGCCGCTGCGCCGCGCCGTGCTGGTGAAGGCCAACACCATCGACCAGCCGGCGAACCGGCAGGCGCAGGCGGACTTTCCACACGACAGCCGACGGAAATTTTCCGACACTCACGTGCTGCGCACGACGCCGCAGCTATTGCCGCCGCCGCCGCCTCAGCACGCGTCGCCTCAGCCGTACCAACACTACCAGCAGCAACTCCAGCATCAGAAGCAGTCGCAGTATCAGCTGTCCCAGCAGCAGGATCCGTTGAATCCGGCTGTTTTGGCCCGTCAGAGCCTCGTTGCGGCACTGCTGACAGCCAGCGAACAAACGCCGCCAAAGCCGCGTCGGTCTAGCGGCGGCGGCGGCGGCGGCGGCGGCGGCGGCGGTGGATCGCCCTCGCCCAAACTGTCGCCGTACAACCTCAGCCCTCGCAGTCTCTCTCCGGCCCACCACCGCGGTCACAGCGGCGGCGGCGGCGGCGGCGGCGCTCCTTTGTCGCCCTTCGGCGGAAATTCCTCTGTCGGTGGTGGAGGCGCCGGCGGGTTCTGTCTGCCTCGGACCAGCTTGGAGACGCTGGGCTCGCTGCCGCGGATCACCATCAGTCCACACGTGCCAGAAGCTGAGGAAGAAAACAAAGGTGATGAAGCTACCACTGAGCAGCAGCTTCAGCCCTACAGATTGGACGGCGTCCGCAGCGAGCTGGCGAGTCCCGTCGGGCTGCTGTCGGATCCGAGTCACTCCAAGTCCGACACGTCGCTCGTGTCGATGCGTTTCTCCGTCGGAGAAACGGCGGCCGGCGGGACAGCCGACGGCAACGCGGCGAAATTAACCGGCGCTCCATACGCAACAAGTAGCTCCTCCATGACCCGCTCCTGGTCCTCCATGGAGGATCTGAGCGGCCATGCATCATCGGCTGTCCGCAGTCAGCCGCACCGACGACCCGTCGATGCCGGGACGATGGCTGGAGAAGCTTCCAGCTCGGCAGCAACGCTGCTGACAATTCCTCAGGACGTTGCCTCGGCCGCCGCCGCCGCCGCCGCCAGCGCTGCAGCCGAGGGTTCACCCGACAACGCCGACAACCTGTACCCGACCTCGCGATCGCGCAGCATCCTCCGAGCTCAGACTGTTGACGACGCCGATTCCGAGTTCGTCAGTCGACGACCGCAGCGCGCTTCCCTAGTCGATTTTGTCACCTGGCCGCATTTCATCCCGGATACGGTCAACCCGCAGGTCGGGGGCACTTTTCAAGGTAGGGGACTCTTGGCGAGATTTTTGAAGAACAACAACTCTAAATGATCTTAGAACCGACCTTGATTCGAAATTTCATTTCAATCGACTCAATTTTACTCGCAGTGTGTGTGCTATTACACATTTTTTCTTTCCTAATTTCGTCTACCCCCCACCCCCTCCCCCCTATAATGCTTCTCGAGCAGCTCAGCCTGCTTCAACTCTTGAGTGCCAGAGTACCATAGTGGGGATGATTGCAAGCCTTGGATGAGAGTGTGTGGGGGAGAAGAGGATGAAGGCGTGGGATTGGGAGTTGCAATTCGGGCATTTCTATGGGTTGTGGAATGGGCAGAGCAACTGCTCAGTGCGAGCACAGTAAGTATTTTGCGCTGGCAATCTCTCGCTTCTCTCTCTGCCTCTCTCTGGGATCGGCAATCTCTGTGCAACTCGTTACAGCATGTTTGCACACAAGTTGTTCAGCCCAGTGCCATCGCCTGGGTCTGATCGATCTTCTTGCTGCCTATCGGGCGCGTTGGAGCTGAAGCAATTTCCCTTAGTAGCAACTGTTTGAGAGCTATAGGGACTGCGGTGTCTGCCTGCCTGTCTTCTATCTATCTATCTATCTATCTATCTATCTATCTATCTATCTATCTATCTATCTATCTATCTATCTATCTATCTATCTATCTATCTATCTATCTATCTATCTATCTATCTATCTATCTATCTATCTATCTATCTATCTATCTATCTATCTATCTATCTATCTATCTATCTATCTATCTATCTATCTATCTATCTATCTATCTATCTATCTATCTATCTATCTATCTATCTATCTATCTATCTATCTATCTATCTATCTATCTATCTATCTATCTATCTATCTATCTATCTATCTATCTATCTATCTATCTATCTATCTATCTATCTATCTATCGATCTATCTATCTATCTATCGATCTATCTATCTATCTATCTATCTATCTATCTATCTATCTATCTATCTATCTATCTATCTATCTATCTATCTATCTATCTATCTATCTATCTATCTATCTATCTATCTATCTATCTATCTATCTATCTATCTATCTATCTATCTACACCAGAAGAGAAGTAACGCTATGAAGCAGTGTTCCAAGCTCCTGTCCTGCGCTTCCCCTTCTTTTTTCCCTCCAATCCTTTCCCTTCCAGTTTGCTCAAACTCAAACCAAACCGAAGCTGTCTTCCTACCCAGCCTCTCTATCACACATTTGCCCTCTTTTTATTTGGCAAGAAGAAACTCATTGCTTTCTTACCCCACCCTCCCTTCTCATCCAAGTCGCGGCAATGTAGCGCAGGTGGCAGCTGTGTTGGAGAACTGGCGCCCCAGCCGTACAACTCTCCCCCCGCAGGAAAAAAAGATGAAGGAAGAAATCCTTTTAGAGGAAGTTTCAGAAGCAAACAGATAGCTGAGGCGACGCGAGACAGGACGCGGAGCTGGGGAGAGTCAAAGTTGCGGAAAACACAAGACAAATTTGCTCCAAAAGGAATGAAGAAATTGGGAAAATGAAACAGGAGAGGAGAAGACGGGAGAGCGACGGGGCCAGGCGTTCCCCGCCCCAAGCCAGTTGCACCTGGGAGGAGAGACACGCGACTACAGTATATTCTCACACTACAGGTAGCTTTCAAATGCACTTTTCTGTCGGATACAAGTACAGCACTGCCATCGCTGGCTGCTTTCTTGAGCGAAATTTTCACTGACACAACTTCAGGTTAAGTACAATTGGTCCTGGTTAGTAAGTCAGTACGTTACGTGGCGAGTAAATGAAAAAAAACATGGATAAACATGATAAACAGGATGACCTTCAAAAGTTGTGACCTTGGCTTGACACAGCAAAACACACGCTAATGCTTCCTGACTACAACTTGATGTACTTACTCATACTTGGATTTGAACTGCAAATATTTATATAATTCTGTTGTTTCGAAATCAAAATTAAAATTGTTGATGCTATATATACGTTTACGTGATGATATTATAATCGTAAAAGTTAAGATTAGGCTCAGACTGTGGGAAAAAGACACTTTTCCCAAATTAGGCAGATTAATCGTTAGGAATTTAAAATAGACAAAAATTGTAAGAAAAAGTTTCTGATAAAAGAATTACAAATTTTTAAATAATGATTTAGTAGTTTTTGAGGAGACGCGAAAAATATACGATGACGTCATCTTTGCTTCGGATTTAGTATATTAGACTAGCAATTTAAGCCCCCCGTTGGGGACGCAAGAATGACGCCAAGTGGTTTTTATTTTGGCCTATGAGTAACAACCTTACTAATTATTCAAAATCCATTAATCAGAACTTACTTTTTCTCATTTTTGGCAAAAATAAATTGCCATGAATCAAAACCTTCAGCAAATAGTACTTATCCTTTCAAGCACAAACTCTTAGGGCATATCGTCATTGGCCTGGGCGTATTCTGGTCCGCAGCAGGAGCTCAATATGCCATAAGCCTTGATGACATCTCAATAATTTCCCCAGTAAGCCTTGACATCTCAGCGATTCCTCCCAGTAAGCCTTGACAATTCAGCAATTCCCCCCAGTAAACCTTGACAATTCAGCGATTCCTCCCAGTAAGCCTTGACATCTCAGCAATTCCCCCCAGTAAGCCTTGAAACCTCAGTAATTCCCCAGTAAGTCTCGAATTTCAGTAATTCTTCCAGTAAGTCTTGAAGTCTAAGCAATTCCCCCAGTAAGCCTTGACAACTCAGCAATTCCCCCCAGTAAGCCTTGAAATCTCAGTAATTCCTCCAGTAAGTCTTGACTTCTCACAATTCCCCCAGTAGGCCTTGACAACTCAGCAATTCCCCCAAGTAAGCCTTCACATCTCAGCAATTCCCCCAGTAAGCCTTGACAACTCAGCAATTCCGCCAGTAAACCTTGAAATCTCAGAAATTCCCCCAGTAAGCCTTGAAGTCTCAGCAATTCCCCCAAGTAAGCCTTGACAACTCAGCAATTCCCCCAAGTAAGCCTTCACATCTCAGCAATTCCCCCAGTAAGCCTTGACAACTCAGCAATTCCCCCAGTAAACCTTGAAATCTCAGAAATTCCCCCAGTAAGCCTTGAAGTCTCAGCAATTCCCCAGTAAGCCTTGACTTCTCACAATTCCCCCAGTAGGCCTTGATGACATCTCAGCAATTTCCCCAGTAAGCCTTGACATCGCAGCAACGCGAAGTCGAGCCTTGGCATCTACGCAATTCTCCCAGCCCAGTAAGCCTTGATATCGCAGAAATCCCCCCAGTAAGCCTCGACATCGCAGCAATTACCCCATTAAGCCTTGAAATCGCAGAAATCACCCCGTAAGCCTTGACATTGCAGCAATTAAACTCGAGCCTTGGCATCTACGCAATTCTCCCAGTCCAGTAAGCCTCGAGATCGCAGCAATTACCCCAGTAAGCCTTGACATCTCAGCAATTCCCCCAGTTAGCCTTGAAATCTCAGCAATTCCCCCAGTAAGCCTCGAGATCGCAGCAATTACCCCAGTAAGCCTTGAAATCTCAACAATTCCCCCAGAAAGCCAGATAAATTTGCTGCTTCAATGCAGACTCGAACTGCCGACCAGCTGCTTAGCCTATGCCTGTTATTGCTTGTCTACAGTAATTCAGTCATTCTTGGAATTAGCTATCCCTTCTAATCCCGCAAAAACAGACTGCAGTCATACTATTAACAGCCTGCAGTTATCCACTTTGCCGTCTACAGCTTTCATTAACATCAGCAAACTACAATAATTCACTCAGCAGTCTGCAGTTATCCCCTCAACAACTTGCACTTAATCATTCACAGTTATTATCCACTTAAACTCTGTAGATAGTTATCCCATCGGCAGTTTGCAGCTATACACTCATAAGTCTGGAGGAACTACCTCAGCAGTTTTTCGTTTTTCAACTTTGCAGTCTAAATGAATGATCCCTTCGACAATCTGCAGTTCTCCTCAGCAATCTGCGGTCATTCCATTTGCAGTCTACAACAATTCTCATTTATCCCCTCAGCAGTCTGCAGTTTTCCTCTTTGCTGGCCCCTCAGTGTCCTCAGGAAGCTGCAGTGATGCTTTCAATAATTGTACGGCTCATTATATAATCAATTTTCGATAGATATTGGCAGTCTTTTGCACATCAATGCAACGAAGATTTTGCATCGTCTGCATTTTTGCGATTAGTCCAGGCACAAGCTACAAATAAATGAAAACTAATTTAATATATTTTTATCTCCCTCGTGCATACTCTGAAGCTTGCAAATATATTTTTATCTCCCTCGTGCATACTCTGAAGCTTGCAAATATTTAATTATTTATAGCTCGTAGCATCAGCTCAAGAAATTAAATTTTAGTCTATGGCCATAGACGTATTATTATTTTTCGATCTCTCACTGCGAGAAAAATACACTAATTAGATAGGGAAAATGCAGTTTTTTGAATATTTAAGACCTTTAGAATTGAAGCAGATAAAAGAAATGTTAACCATACAATCCTTGGTTGAGTTGCAACTTTTTGGTGAAAACGCGATCGAAATTGGTCAAGAATTGCAGTCTGTAGAGCGTTTTACACGGACATAGATTAGAGATTTAGTATATAAGACTAGCCATGTAGCCCACTTCGGGGGGAAGCTTAAACATAACTTCCGTTTCCCGTTGAACATTTCCCTTGAAGCTTCTCAATCTAACTGCTTCACAATCCCATTTTTGGCCATAGACAATAAAAAGCAAGTCTTCAGTAGCTTGACTATGCTAGCCAGCTAAGGATTGAATAGCTTGCTCCTAGGCTGAATTGGCTTGGAAAGTGCTATACTATCAGTGCGCTCCTAACTAAGTAAGGCTTTTAATTAAAGACAACCCTAAATACAAACTTTCATGCTTTTTCTAGAAGTTGTAATCGAAAAAAAGATTTGTTTAATAATACACATTGTTTCCTCTTTGTCGCAGAGCGTTTCTCCAGAATTTTATCGAACACACGCAAAGAGCAATATGTGTACTGGAGGCTCAGAATGTGCAGCAGATATTGTCAATACGTAAAAACTGAATAATGAGCTCTGCTAAGCTTCCGTTTTTTGGATATTTCCCCTATACCTAGATGCATGTGATGTAGCTCGCATTAGGGCAAGTGCTTAATAAGCCATCTAGTGCTCCTATTATGGACGGTCGCAGAAAGCTTGCCTAGCTCAGCTAAAAAAACTAGCATTGCCATGTCAGCTCACTCTACTGGGCTGTCCAGCTCTACCCAGAACGGTAGCGGGGGCAGGGCTGTTCCCAGGCCAGACTGTACGCGCATTTATTAAATCCTCTGAAGCCTCCCTACAACCCGCGGCCTCAGCTCTCGATTTATCCTAAGCCTAGGGAACTGGGATTTGGCATTTAGTGCGTCGCGCAAGGCAAGACGAGGGTAAGGGATAGAAGTCTGCTAATGAGACTTGGGAGCTGGCAGAGGTAGGTAGGGGCTAGCCTGACCAATCTAATTCTTTTCTACTTAACTGCCAACTCATACTTAATATCTGCTTGAAAGCAGTTCAAAGCTATCCTATTCTTCAGTGTTCTCTTTCTGAGTTTTATAAAAATTCCAAATTTAGCTACTATGCTTATGCTGCGATCAGAGATATTGATCAACCGAGATACGGTCAAGGGCCGCTTAGAATAAGTGTATCGTAATTTTTACAAGGCTCACATGCAAAGATATAATATACTCGTAATATATAACTGTGACTGTCGCGACTTTCTTAGTCATTTCTTCAGTTCATCTGTACTTGTTGTGGCGGCCAGACTGTACGCGACTGGCAGCACCAGTGCAGCCGCACTGGAAACGCCCCCAAACCTCTGTCTAGCTGAGGTGGGGTGGGTGCGCGCCATGCTAGCCGGCTCGCTAAGCCGGGGGGGGGGTCGGCGTAGCCTATCACGCCACGCCACCTTTTCGCACCTCCCTAGGCCCCTCAATCTCGCGCAGTCTGTGTACATATAAATATACATGAAATGCAGCACAAAAACTCTTCGCTGCCATTCCATCTATTGAAACAAAAAGGCCTTCCGCCTCATTGTCCTATTTGCTCTGTTTTTCTCTCCCTCTCTGTCCAGTTCAGTCTTGTTATTCTCTCTCTCTCCCTCGCTGCCTTCTGATTGGCTCTTCAGTCTCGTTATTCTTATCTCTCTCCCCTTCAGCCTCGTTATTCTTATCTCTCTCTCCCTCGCTGACTTCTGATTGGCTCTTTAATCTCGCATCTTTCCTTTGTCGCGCACTCCACTCATTTGCACTCAACCCCCACCCCATTAATCTAGTTAGCTCGTAATGACTTATACTCGTAAATACACTCAAATGGGCCCTGCGCCCAACCAACTTTGGATTTTCATATCATTAGATAGTTTCTCTTATTTTTATCTACGTACATGGCGCCCGAACAAAAATGCCTACATAAATGTAGATTTAGAATTTCAACGGTACCTCTACGGAGTACCTCTGCAGTAACTATTGACGCTTGTAAGAGGAAGGATTTACACTGGCGCGCTCTCTGATATATGCATGGTCGCTTTTGTTTTTTTATTCCTTGGTTTCTTCGGCCTTTAGCGATCAGCGAGAGAGCGATGAGAGTAGAGACAGATGAGGTAAATGGAGACTGGTCCACACTGTCGGATGGTGCAGCTGGTGCATACACAACAGACTGCAAGCTCGATAAATTATGCATTTTATTCTCTCGTCTCTCCCCTCCCTTTCTCTATACCCCTCTCAGTTCGTTCAGTTATAATTCCGCACTAGAGTTGCCTATGGGCCGCGATCTCGCCTATATGTGCAGCATAATCCCAAGGCCTTAATCCTCGGGCTTCCGGGAGCACACGGCGTTGAGTGGGAAGATTCCACTACCGGGCTATGGCTAACCGACGATGTCATGTGAACTCTACCTTGTAGTTATTTGTAGAGAGAGAAAGTTTTCTTTGTAGCTCAGCAGATGTTAAAGGATATTAGAGGTTAAGGGATTATGGACTTAGTAATCCCTTATGCTTATGGAGTCGAAGTGTATACAGTGGTGTCAATGGAAGTAGGATCTAGGGTCTAGAAGTAGCTGAAATTGTCTAGAAGTAGCCAATAGGGTCTAGAAGTAGCCAATAGGGTCTAGAAGTATAGCCAATAGGGTCTAGAAGTAGCCAATATGGTCTAGAAGTAGCCAATAGGGTCTAGAAGTAGCCAATAGGGTCTAGAAGTAGTCAATAGGGTCTAGAAGTAGCCAATAGGGTTTAGAAGTAGCCAATAGGGTCTAGAAGTAGCCAATAGGGTAATAGGGTCTAGAAGTAGCCAATAGGGTCTAGAAGTAGCTAATAGGGTCTAGAAGTAGCCAATAGGGTCTAGAAGTAGCCAATAGGGTCTAGAAGTAGCCAATAGGGTCTAGAAGTAGCCAATAGGGTAATAGGGTCTAGAAGTAGCCAATAGGGTAATAGGGTCTAGAAGTAGCCAATAGGGTCTAGAAGTAGCCAATAGGGTCTAGAAGTAGCCAATAGGGTCTAGAAGTAGCCAATAGGGTCTAGAAGTAGCCAATAGGGTCTAGAAGTAGCCAATAGGGTCTAGAAGTAGCCAATAGGGTCTAGAAGTATAGCCAATAGGGTAATAGGGTCTAGAAGTAGCCAATAGGGTCTAGAAGTAGCCAATAGGGTAATAGGGTCTAGAAGTAGCCAATAGGGTCTAGAAGTATAGCCAATAGGGTCTAGAAGTAGCCAAAATGATCTATAAGTACGCTCGTAGGCGTTAAGTTACCAAATCTTGGATTCGAGGTTTAGGATAGCGCATTGGGAGATCTCTTATCGAGACAGATGCAGCTGTGCAGATCAGCCTATTTGATGCAGATGTTTTATAACCCTATTAATTATCCCCATGCATTGCAGGACAGAGTCTGCTGTCTTGGTTAACAAGTTCGGCACATTTTCTCAACGTAAAGGCGCGCGGCGAACTGTACCTGTTCGTCAATCAGGTTTGCACCTGCCTGCTGGCTCTGGGCGTCATTCGTCAGGTGCAAAGCGATGCGCCAAACTCAGTGTTTAGGGTGAGAATTTAATAATAATTATGAGTTTAATCAGCCACAAATTCAGTACGTTGAATGTCATTTTAATTTTAAAGCCATCAGTTAACCCATGCAGATAACTAGATTTTTACTTAAACACTAGCGATTCAATTTAAACACTAGCGATTCAATTTAAACACTAGCGATTCAATTTAAACACTAGCGATTCAATTTAAACACTAGCGATTCAATTTAAACACTAGCGATTCAATTTAAACACTAGCGATTCAATTTAAACACTAGCGATTCAATTAAAACACTAGCGATTCAATTTAAACACTAGCGATTCAACTTAAACACTAGCGATTCAATTAAAACACTATAGCGATTCAACTTAAACACTAGCGATTCAATTTAAACACTAGCGATTCAACTTAAACACTAGCGATTCAATTAAAACACTATAGCGATTCAACTTAAACACTAGCGATTCAATTTAAACACTAGCGATTCAATTTAAACACTAGCGATTCAACTTAAACACTAGCGATTCAATTTAAACACTAGCGATTCAATTAAAACACTAGCGATTCAATTTAAACACTAGCAATTCAATTTAAACACTAACTATTCAACTTAAACACCAGCGATTCGATTTAAACACCAGCGATTCAATTTTAACACCGGAAATTGAATTTAAACACTTCTATATTTAATAAAACTATTTGGATATGCCAAAATATCAAACCAAAAACAACAAACAAGTACAAAATATGTTCGAATGATTCAACTGCCTAAATTGGAAAGCAATTTTGCTTTTGCGTAAGCAGCATTATTTCTGCACTGCGATATCAAATGCAGCAGTGAATTTATTTGAATTAACAAAAGTTATTAATAGACAAATCTGGTAGTTTATGTACAAGAGACCTTTATAGAATTTAATAAATCATAGCATTTTGCTATTATTGTCCGCTATTGTCAAGTAAAATCATGCAGCTGGCAGCTGTTCATACCAGTAGCCATTGACAATGAACTGCAGCCTGTCCCAATGCCCCGAATTCTGCCTTTCCGACCGAATCTCCATCACTGTGCTGTATCCCGAATCGCCTTCGACGTTGCAGCCGCACGAGTTCTACGAATGGTGCGGCCAGCAGGCTCCTCCGCCAGCAACGCAGCCGACGTCTCAGCAGCAGCAGCAGCACAACTTGTCGCCTTCAAGGCGTCAGCAACGACAGCTTCAACAGCAACCGACAGTTGGCGAGTCCGCGGAAGACGCTGTCTCTGCCGCCCTCGCCCAGGCGAAGCGAGACTTTGACGACAGAATCCACCGGCTGCAGCTGGAGCACAAGGAGGAGCTGGAGCGGCAACGGCAAGACGCTGATTTAAGAATCTTCCAAGCTAAAAATGAAAGCGTCATGAAGGTCTGCAGTCTGCGCGACAAAATCGAACAGCTCGAGCAGCGGGTTGAGAAGTATCGGATTCTCGCTGGAATCGAGGGCTTGCTCAGCGGTCAGGATGTTGCTGCGGTGGCGACGGCTTCCGCTGCCGCTGAAAAAAGCGGCTCTAGCAAGACTTTACCGACCGCTGCTGCTCAGGGCCCAGCGATTGGCTCTGATTCCGCTTCCGCAGCTGATGGTACCGCAGCTCCTCCAGTCGCGCCAGCCAGCTTTGACAAGTCGGTGGACACCAGCGATATTCAGCAGGTGCTGGGCGAACTCAGCAGCAGCAGTCCCGAGTCGCGCAGCCCGTTGGCAAGCGCCTCCGACTGCGCACCGATGACGGTCGACGCTTCAGCGCAGACGGACGTCTCCGGATTCGCGGCACCGCCTCCGCCGCCTCCGCCGCCGCCACCGCCACCGCCGCCACCTCCTCCACCGCCACCCCCTCCACCACCACCGCCCCCGCCGCCTCCGCCACCGCGACCAAGCAGCCTCAGTGGCGGCGCCGCCAAGTCTGCCAGCAACCAGCAGCAGCCGGGCTCCCAGGTGAGCGTCAAGGAGCAGATCATGCACTGGCAGGAGCAGTCAGTGGAGCCGCATCGCCGGGCCTGTCTCAACCTCAAGACGCTCTACTGGTCGCCGATCTACTTGAACCGGCTGCCGCCTGGCAAAGCCGGAGTCTGGGAGTCTGTCGACAGGATGGCGCTGCCAAACTCGCGCGATCTTGAGCGCCTGTTCGCCAGGCCGAGTGGCGAGTTGAGCAAGGCGGGTCGAGCCGCCAGCGCGGCCGGCAACTTGGACAGCCCGCTGAGTGCAAGCGCCGAGGGGAAGCCGTCCGGCTCTCCCGCCAAGCTGTTGAACTCGAAACGGGCTCAGAATTTAGGCATTTTTATTGCTGCAACCCAGATAGACAAGGACGCTCTGTACAGCTGTTTGGTGGCCTTTGAACCTGGCTGCATCTCCGTGGAGCAGCTCAAACAGCTGCGCGATCTCACGCCAAGTCAGGAGGAGATGGCTCAGATTAAAGAGTTCGTGGCCTCAAATCCTGGAGCAGTTTTGGATCGGCCTGAGCGGTGAGTCTGTGCAGGTTGACTGCATCAAATTACTGCTGGTAGATAACCCAACTCTCACCAAGCTCTGTGTAATCGGTGAGCATGTCTCTCTCACCCAGCTCTGTGCATTCGGTGAGCATGTACTCTCACCCAGCCCTGTCATTTAGTGAGCATCTACTCTCACCTAGCCCTGTCCTTTAGTGAGCATCTACTCTCACCTAGATCTGTCCTTTAGTGAGCATCTACTCTCACCTAGATCTGTCCTTTAGTGAGCATCTACTCTCACCTAGATCTGTCCTTTAGTGAGCATCTACTCTCACCTAGATCTGTCCTTCAGTGAGCATCTACTCTCACCTAGCCCTGTCCTTTAGTGAGCATCTACTCTCACCTAGATCTGTCCTTTAGTGAGCATCTACTCTCACCTAGCCCTGTCTTTTAGTGAGCATCTACTCTCACCTAGATCTGTCCTTTAGTAAGCATCTACTCTCACCTAGATCTGTCCTTTAGTGAGCATCTACTCTCACCTAGATCTGTCCTTTAGTGAGCATCTACTCTCACCTAGATCTGTCCTTCAGTGAGCATCTACTCTCACCTAGATCTGTCCTTTAGTGAGCATCTACTCTCACCTAGATCTGTCTTTTAGTGAGCATCTACTCTCACCTAGATCTGTCCTTTAGTGAGCATCTACTCTCACCTAGATCTGTCCTTTAGTGAGCATCTACTCTCACCTAGATCTGTCCTTTAGTGAGCATTTACTCTTACCTATATCTGTAACTTTGGTGAGAGTCTCAGCTACTCTCAGCCTTTTAAATGATAGATTATATTAGATTAGATTAGATTAGATTAGATTGGATTAGATTAGATTAGATTAGATTAGATTAGATTAGATTAGATTCGATTAGATTCGATTAGAATAGATTGGATAAAATTGGATATGTCAGACTACTTAAGCTACTGCATTACGCTGTGAGTAGTCAGCATCGACATAGCTGCAGTAACCAACAGTTGTCAACTTAGACACACACGCAATGCCCCTCGGCACAGATTTCTGCTATCAATTTCGGAGATTCCGTTCTTCTCGGAGCGTCTGCACTGCATGCTGTTCCAATTGGAGCACGAGGACTGCGTCTCAGCGCTGGAGTCTCGCGTCACCGCGCTCATCTCGGTCTGCCGTCAGCTGTACGAGAGTCGATCGGTGCGAAAAGTGCTCAGCCTGGTGCTGGCGCTGGGCAACCTGCTCAACTATGGTACCAGCAGAGGGCGCGCTGATGGATTCGGTCTGGAGATTCTGGGCAAGCTGAAGGATTTGAGATCCTCGGTTAGTTGATGAGGCTTATGCATTTTAATACTGATGTAGCCATGTAACCTGTCTTAGGTGCTTACCTGCCTGTCTTAGGTGCTTACCTGCCTGTCTTAGGTGCTTACCTGCCTGTCTTACATGTAGGTGCTTACCTGCCTGTCTTAGGTGCTTACCTGCCTGTCTTAGGTGCTTACCTGCCTGTCTTAGGTGCTTACCTGCCTGTCTTACATGTAGGTGCTTACCTGCCTGTCTTAGGTGCTTACCTGCCTGTCTTAGGTGCTTACCTGCCTGTCTTAGGTGCTTACCTGCCTGTCTTACATGTAGGTGCTTACCTGCCTGTCTTAGGTGCTTACCTGCCTGTCTTAGGTGCTTACCTGCCTGTCTTAGGTGCTTACCTGCCTGTCTCAGGTGCTTACCTTAAGTTACCTGCCTGTTTAATTTATAGGTGCTTACCTGCCTGTTTTATTGGTGATTACCTGCCTGTTTTATTGGTGCTTACCTGCCTGTTTTATTGGTGCTTACCTGCCTGTTTTATAAGTGCTTACCTGCCTGTTTATTGGTGCTTACCTGCCTGTTTTATTGGTGCTTACCTGCCTGTTTATTGGTGCTTACCTGCCTGTTTATTGGTGCTTACCTGCCTATCTTAGGTGCTTACCTTAAGTTACCTGCCTGTTTATTGGTGCTTACCTGCCTATCTTAGGTGCTTACCTTAAGTTACCTGCCTGTTTAATTTATAGGTGTTTACCTGCCTGTTTTATTGGTGCTTACCTGCCTGTTTTATTGGTGCTTACCTGCCTGTTTTATTGGTGCTTACCTGCCTGTTTCATTGGTGCTTACCTGCCTGTTTTAGGTAAATGAGACAAAATGGGAAAACAGGGGTAAAAGAATAGGGAGTGGATATTGGATTGCTTGTGTGTAATTGTATCAAGTTACAGTTATTGCCTGAATAAAGCACTAGATATATTTTCATAATATTCTAAACTATGATGAGTATTGCTTAATCTGTCTCAGGCTGAGCATACTTGCGTTTCTCAAAGCTACTTCAAGGTAAAGTATTATATTAGTTATGCCCAGTTCATTTGTTACATTAAAGTTCGACTGCTGTTGAAGTTTAAAGTTTAAAAAAACTTTGCTGACTAAATCTTGCACTGTTTCTTGAAGTTTTACTTCAAAAACAAAACAGAACTCATCAAAAATGAATTTCATCTCAGGAGAACACCTGCACGCTATTCCAAGTGCTGGTTAGCATGTACATCGACGAGTACTGGGAGAGCGGCAGCCCCGAGCTGGGCACCGTAGTGCCGTTCCCTCTGCCCGACCCGGAAGAGGTCAAGCAAGCGGCTGAAGTGGACCTGGCCGGCGTGAAAGGCGAACTGCGGCACCTGTCGGCCAGGCTGATTGCCAACGAGAAGATCGTGAGAAAGGTGGCCACCTCGTCTGCGCCTAGCGAGCGGGAACCGTTTGCTAAGAAGATGAACTCATTTCTGGATAGAGGTGAGCTGAGGTCAGCAATGCTTGTAATAAGTAAATGTTGGATGCAGTAGTTTGTTTGTTTGTTCTGGGGAACCGTTCGCAAGTTTGGTTCGAGTGTGACATCCAGAGTAAATATTAGATAACAAACACTCAGGACTTGCTTGCACCGTCGACACCGAATGAGCCATTGAATTTCATATGAATCCGATGTACAATCACGCAAAAATTGGCTTGGTTTGCATGCCGCCAGCTCTGTAGTAGGCCATCGTACTGGATTTGGAATGAAGACGTTAGTGCATCATCAAAGAAGCCGCCGGTTGTGTCATCGGTGTAAAAGCAGTTCAGGGAATCGAATATTCGAGCACTTGTACCAACGATTAACCATTTTTGTTGCACACACCTGCCAATTCAACAACAACATGTGCTGTCTAGGTCTTTACAAAGGTACATGTAGAGTCACCGGGCGCGCCTCTGGTCCGATCGAATTCTGGACGCTGGCGTCAGCCAGCAGGCAGTTGACGAAACATCGAGTGCACGCCTGCCCCCTCCGGTAGGGTTGCCAGCAGCGTCAGCAGCAGAACCTTATGCACCGGCTGTGACCAGTGCGAGTTCATGGCGAATGATGTGGCCTCCCAGCTGGAGTCGGCGTAAAAGGTCGCTTGGACGGGCCAAGGGCGTTGCGGCGTTGATGAAATGGAAACTCTGCTCGTCGCCTGTGTTGAAGGCGTCGCAATTATGCAGTCCTTCCCACCGCCGAAGCTCAAGGCGATAATTTGATCTAGTCAAATGACTAGCGAGTAGTCAACCAGGCATGCCCATCCGCTGACCCCTGAGTACGCAAACGCGCTCAGACAGGATGTACAGTCCTGACGTAGTTCGATTCCGTTCTCTGCGACGTCTATCTAGAGCCGTGAGAGTCTCGACCATTGCGACCGAACCTCCAAGAAGCAGATCGTGTACATTCTTGACGATTAGACAATGCATGTCTGTGTGGTTGCTAACAGACAAGCACAGACATACTGCATCGATACTGCATCGATTCTAACGCGTCTTCATCATACCTTCTCTATACATTAGAAAATGGCCCCATGGTTCGTTTACTTTTCAATTTTCATTTTTCCTACAGCCAAAAAAGATTTAAGCGAATTTCGCGAAACAGTTACGGACGCCGAGACTTGCTACTGCAACATTCTCATGTACTTCTGCCAGCCGCCATCCACACCGCCAAAGGAGTTTTTCAGCCACTGGGCAGCGTTTTGTGTCGATTTTAAAGAGCAGCTTAGGCGACAAGTTAATCTGCGGCAGCGAGGGGTCACGTGAGTGTTTACAATATGTTTTAATTAGTAATTTTACTACACCTTTTTACTTTCTGTTTTGAAAAATCTGCACTCAATATTGACATCTTTGGCATCGCTTGTTGAAATTTTTAACCTATTCTGACAAACCCAAATGCCATAGAGACGAATTTCAACTGAAATGACAAACTCCAACCTTTATTAACAATTTGCAAGCAATTTTGACACTGGGGTACAAAACAGTGCCTTTGTCTCGCCGTCTATGGAACAAAACTTGCATATGTGCATGCATTTTTGACAGATTGCATCCAAGAGTGACAGTTGTAGCTTGCAGATCCCAACCCTAGCCGGGCCTAAGCGCCCTGACAGATCCGGTGAGAGTTCGTCCTGGCCAATCGCCCCGGCGAGTGTTCGCTGATCCCAGGTCCCGGACAGAGCAATATTGGGATCTGTCCTAATCGGGTTCTTCATGAACGCCAGCATGTCCTGATCTCCATTTGGCAGCTTTTCTACTCGTCCACTCCTAACAACGGCATACGCTGTGGTTCTTTTGATCTCCAAGGTACGAGCCAGGTAAAAAAGTCGTCACCATTCTCATGGGCAGTAGTTAACCGGTTAATTACTGGGTTAACCGCCTCCTGTCGTCGTCGCTAACTTTGGCGTTGACTCGCGGACCTGCCATACAGAACGTAATACGACTTGGCAAACTGATTAGCTACTGTTAACTGAATTTTTCAATGTGTGCTAATGTAATCTGTCACTTTTGGATGCACTCTGTCAAAAATGCATGCACATATGCAAGTTTTGTTCCATAGACGGCGAGACAAAGGCACTGTTTTGTACCCCAGTGTCAAAATTGCTTGCAAATTGTTAATGAAGGTTGGAGTTTGTCATTTTCGGTTGAAATTCGTCACTATTGCATTTGGGTTTGTCAAAATAGGTTGAAAATTTCAACAAGCGATGCCACAGACTGTCAAAATTGAATGCAAAGATGTCAATATTGAGTGCAGATTTTTTAAAAATAGAAAGTAAAAAAGGTGTAGTTGCAGGGGGATTACTAAGCAAAATATTGCATGGCCTACAAACAACCTTAGCCACTAATTAAGTAGTCACTCAATGGCCTCAGCCTACGGAATCAAGTAGTCAATCTATGGCCTCAGCCTACGGAATCAAGTAGTCACTCTATGGCCTCAGCCTACGGAATCAAGTAGTCACTCTATGGCCTCAGCCTACGGAATCAAGTAGTCAATCTATAGCCTCAGCCTACGGAATCAAGTAGTCACTCTATGGCCTCAGCCTACAGAATCAAGTAGTCACTCTATGGCCTCAGCCTACAGAATCAAGTAGTCACTCTATGGCCTCAGCCTACAGAATCAAGTAGTCACTCTATGGCCTCAGCCTACAGAATCAAGTAGTCACTCTATGGCCTCTGCCTAAAGAATCAAGTAGTCACTCTATGGCCTCAGCCTACAGAATCAAGTAGTCACTCTATGGCCTCAGCCTACAGAATCAAGTAGTCACTCTATGGCCTCAGCCTACAGAATCAAGTAGTCACTCTATGGCCTCAGACTACATAATCAAGTAGTCACTCTATGGCCTCAGCCTACGGAATCAAGCAGTCACTCTATGGCCTCAGCCTACGGAATCAAGCAGTCACTCTATGGCCTCAGCCTACAGAATCAAGTAGTCACTCTATGGGCCTCAGCCTAAAGAATCAAGTAGTCACTCTATGGCCTCTGCCTACAGAATCAAGTAGTCACTCTATGGGCCTCAGCCTAAAGAATCAAGTAGTCACTCTATGGCCTCTGCCTACAGAATCAAGTAGTCACTCTATGGGCCTCAGCCTACGGAATCAAGCAGTCACTCTATGGCCTCAGCCTACAGAATCAAGTAGTCTGGTCTCTCGATAATCATTTTTTCATCTTTCATCATTAATACTCCAAGGCATGTGCTGACTTTCTTGCATAAAATTTCAGAAAGTTCAACATCAGCTCTTCAGTGGAATCAAACGGCTAGCGTGGATCAAATGTATCCTGCAAGGCGCCCAGTTACCATGCAGGACCAGGCACCAAAATATCATCTGTGATTGACATGTACTGCCGATGCATATTTGTAGCAATTTTTTATTCACTTATTCTATTATTAAGCTTTGAGCACGGCCTATAATTGATCTTAAACTGCAGTTTGTTTATTCACAGTAACAAACCATTTTATTAGTCAATTCTCATTCTCCATATAGCCGACAGAGATTTTTATGTAGGCCATTCATTTATACTAATTCTGATAGCAATACGCTGACCTCCACTGCACTCTTTGCGGATGCCTAACACGAATTCTTGCACCGCAATTAAAATTGCCATTTAACATAATGTAGTCGACTTTTATTGACCAATGAACACTTTAAGAGCGGTATTTCTTTAGCACCATGAGAATTTACTTAGGACTGACATGTATAAGCCCCTTCAAAGTTTTGCATTATAACTATAATAGTGCAGAAAAACACTCGACACATGTGACACAGTGCAGTCCATTTTTAAGCATTCGCTAAATAAATGGAATCCATTTGGCTCTTGCAGTTGTCTTGATACGAATCATTGATTTTCTGTACTTTAAAATCCGATCTGATAGCTGCATGTACGGATAAAAAACTTGCAGAGGTATATAATTCGGGGCTTTTAATTTGGATGCGTCACCGCGGCGTCAGCCAGAAGGTAATCGACGAACACGCCGAGTGCGCGCCTGTTCCCGTCGGTAGAGGGTTGCCTGCAGCGTCGTCAGCAGTGCGACTCGACGCGGATGATTTGGCCTCCCAGCAGCTGGAGTCGGCGCGACGGCGCAACCAGGTCACTTGGATGTTGGACAGATCAGGCCGACGCGATGATACAGTGCCGCGCTGGAAACTCGCTCGTCGCTAATCTTGAAGGCGATGCGCAGCAGGCCAGCGTGAGCTGTGTTTCCATCAATTGTTGCTCAAGCGAGACCGTCTGCGTCCATGTCTTTAGCGTTGTACAGCAGGACGGTCTGCTCCACCGCCTGGATCATCTCTCGGACTGCAGTGCCGCATAGAACGCAAGGCAGCCCAGACAAGCCCGTCACGACGCCGCGCAGATCCTTGCGGACGTTGCGAATTAGACTGTCAAGGTACATGTACATGAACTGCTGACCGAAAATTCTGAAACTCCATTGCCTGTCCGTCTGCGCCTTGGCACAAAATTGAAGCCTGTATGTCTTAAATTAGATGCATCGATGCATTTACCTGCGCCATGTAGCTAGTAATGTTGAATTAGGGTACATATACATGTAGCTATAGACTGTATATTTCTGGGAAGTAAACCAATAAAAAGTTAAAGTAGATGGCATCAATCTGCACTTGATTTTCTTAGAAATGATCGAGCTGGAGGCCCGTAAGGAACGTACATGTCTTATTTTTGCCAGGTAATAATGCCAGTGCATTCGCGATTCTTAATATGGTACGTTTAGAGAAATTGGATTTTTCTAGCGCTGACGACGAAATTTGTATATGACTTGTAGCGCCTTGTTTCCCACTGTCCTTGCGATTAATAAAAAGTACTTTCTTTTGAGTGCCCACAAGCTAGGTTGTCTATGACCCAAACTCCAACTTTCGGTTTCAGCCGAACTTGTACTTTATTTTTTATTAAATAGACGCGATCGCCCCCCAGCCGAGGTTTAACCTTTCGCTCAACTTAATTAATAATCTTCATCCTTTGGTAGCCAGCGCTACAGACTAAACCTAATTATAAAATTCATGCATCCCTGGGCCGTTTGTGTTTGAAACATGCATTTGAAACAAATACGTGCATTCTCCAAAGAACGGCACAGAATCGAACTAGGGGTCGTGGCGCGAGAGGCAGACGCGTTTACCACAAGCGACTTCTCTCTGTTGACGATATATAGTTATTATATATATAGCGACTAATAATTATTCCTTCTTGAAAATCAGAGACGCTCCCGCCGCCACTTTACAACATTGCGCTACACTAAAAACTAAATAAGATTGGTACAAGTAAAAGATCAACGAATGACAGAATCGAGGTCAACTTTAACCAACCATCTGGATGTGGCCGTCCCACATACCGGTCTAAGAGACAGTGGTTGTTTGTGGCACCAACATATGTACGCCTACATGTACCAGCTAAGGTAGAACTCACCAAAAAGCAAGCAAATAAAGCTTTTATTGACCAAGATTGGATTATATTCGAATTTCATCTCGACGGAAAAATCTACTTCTACATATACATAACCGAGGCTAGCTATCGAGCGGCGACAAGGGTAATCCCAACCAATTTGTGCAGATACAGAGGGCAGCTTTTCGAATGCTTTTTTTTGCGAGGTAGCCTGTTTTTTAAGCCTTCCTAAATTTATTAAACAATTAATAGCTAACAAAGTAAAAATATTTACCTTGACAAAAGAAGCTATGTGTAAAGTCGCCTTTGTTTGAATACTCATGCATGTCAAACAAAAAACAATTTCGAGAACAGATATTTCTTTCTTAGAATCACTGCCCACAACAACGAGTCTTAGTCCACAACGTCATTTCTGTTTTCTTCCACTTAGGCCTAGGCTTAGGCCTACGTCCATGAGTCCGGGACTGCAGGTTTTATTATTGGCCTAGAAATGAAAAGGCACAAAATATAGCATTGGTATTTGGTACTATAGGCGGCAGGCCCATTGTGCAATGTAAAATGAGTCTGTTAGTTAACATTAGCTTCTGTTCTGACTGACTTTGTGAGTTATGTAGTGCATGTATAGTTAGTTATGTTATGTAGGCCCCTAATAAAGGAATTTAAAGCTGGCTGATATAGGCCCCTAATAACTTTTACAAGCCAGTGTTGCCACTAGGTGTCAGTATAAAAATTGAAGATAGTAAAATATAACTAGGGCCTAGATAAATTTTGTTAACAATAAGTCAATTAGAAACTTTCTATTTGAGTTGTCTATATTCTTTGACTACTAGTCTCTAGAATAAATTTCTAGTTAAATCTCTATGCATGCAAAAAGTTTTGATAGGTCTAGGCTAGCTGTATTAGCATAAGCAATTAGTTTTTCTTGTAATTTCCAATAGTTTTGATAACATTGCTTATTCTGACTAATGCTTTAGCCAAGAAGCTTCATTGGCTATATGCTAGGCCTAGCGCCTAGGCCCCTAATTTGCGTAAAAATATCATCTTCTATGGCTCTGCTAGATCATTTTTAACTTTAGAGATTCAAACTTATGGTATCATTGAATTTTTTTGTTAAACTATTTTTTCAATGTTTTTTTCACACTATCTCCACCCCACACTCTGGATCATATAGGATATGCCCAAAAATTTGGGTGTGCATTGGCCTTGAATGCCAAAAATAGGCATGCATAGTTGACATACATTGTCATTAAGGCCTATTCTTAAGAAAATAACATGTGTAGGCCTAATGCATGCATACTTGGCATGCACTCTATAGAATCATATGGGTTGTAGAAAAGTTATTATAAAGTAGAATAAAGATAAAAAAGGTTCATTTTAAGTTTAAATTTTAAGATTTTTGGGGGTTTTTAAGTTGGTAATAAAGCATTTAAATAAATCTGTAAATAGTATTGATTTATTTGATTTTTTACTATAAATAGTACTATTGAAAAAGTAGAAAAATGAACCAAATTGTTTGCATAAATGGGTTCATTAGGGGCCTATGCAATTTAAAATATGTCATTTATTGTCACAACATAAAAAAGGTCATTTTTGTTGCAACACTGGCATAGTTTTGAGATTAGATTAGATATACATTCATTTTTCGGGATGCATTTTTAATTATTCAATTTTTGTTTGAGTGTTTACCTAGCATCATCTAGACTATGATCTCTACCTAAGAAGCTGATTTTAGTATGTTTGGACATCCCCCAAGCTATTTGTATTAAAACAGTAAAATTATCTCTAGCAATTCTTAACAATTTTTAACAATTTGAAGTGTCAAAGTTTTGGATTTCAGATTAGTAAAAAATGTAAAAAACAATGAAAAAAATAATTAAAAACAATAATACAATGAGTATCAAGACTTGTATCAAAACTTAGCAGAGATAATAATAGGCAATCTAGTATAGATATATCATGTTACCAAAAGTAGGCCCTATTGATAGGATAAAGCCAGCACCAAAGAAATTCTTCCAGATGTATGGTGAATAGTACATTGCTAGTTCTATAAATGCAACAAAATTTAGCTTTCATGTGAGCCTAAGTTCCCTCAATGAGGTTTATATAGATGTATGATGCATTTGAGTCAATAAAAAGTAGGTAGGAGGGCCTAATTGTTGATTGTCAGGTGGTTTGGCATTGGCAATATGTTAAATGCCTATTAGCTATCTGTAACCCTGGTAAGACATAATGCACAATGATAAAGAGCATGGTTGGCAGCTATGCAGTCTAGAACAACCACTATTATGCACTTTGTTGAACTATACTCTGCCTTTGCCATGCTAAGAACCCACTGACTAGGTTGGAAAGCATCTTGATAGAACTTATGATATATGAAGTTGGGTTGATTCAAGTCAATTAAATTAACAAGCACCTGGGTACATATTTTGCTAATAAAGTTTTGCTAATCTACCATAGCTTTGTGGTAAACACCTATCTAGATACAGCATTTAGACTGTCTTTCTTACAGTGCCTACCAATACATGAGATATACAATCTATTGCAAGGATTGCTTTGATGCTTGAAAGAATGAATCCTTGCATATGGACACCTGACTATGGCATGCTATATAAGCCTAGGCAACACCATCAATATACTAGTCTCCAACATAGCATTGTAGATGCATAGGCCTAGGTATATCACTAGCTTTATAAACAGTTGTGCTAGTTCTTAAGAAGTCAGTAGGTTGCTAGCTATTCAATAGTTTGCTAGGTGTCCTATGTTAGCCTAGTCAACTCTGCCATTGGCATGTTTCTCTTGATCAGCTCAATAGTATTATGTAGCAAGTTTAGATTTATAATAAATAATGGTGCTATGGGGCAGCCTCTTAGCATGGTATTGATAGACTTAATAGTTAATGGTCTTAGCAAGAACTTAGCAGCAAGAACAAGTCTGAGTGCTTATACTCTCCCTCTGTCTAACCGACTCATCCTTTTGGGCCATGGACACTCCTAAGCATTAGTGCTATATCGGACAATACAACAAGATGTAAAATTGAGGGGAGGGTATTGCTATGCACATTTCACTTTGTAATCCCTTCTCAATTCTCTTTGAATGCTTTTCTTTGTACTATATATGAAGTAAAAGCAAATGCCTTTAAGCGAGCCAAGGCCTCTTGAGTAAAACACTAGAACAAAGAAGTATTATAGTTATGGAATATAATCATTTCAAGGCAATTTTGTATTTAAATGATTGTCTTCCAAAAATGAAATAGGATATGAGATGTTCATTCATAAAAAAGTTATATGTTCTATGACTGCATGAAATTAGCAAAATTGACTAGAAAAGTTATAGTTTTGGAACATGATCATTTTAATGCAATTTTCATATTTAAAGGATTGTTATCCAGAATAGATATAATACACAAGGTGCAAAAATATACAAATGCTAAAAGGATCATTTGTTCCAATAAATCAAAACTTTTTTCTCTGGAAACAGTTTGTTATATATTGTTCTAAAAACTTCTAAGCTTTATTTTATTTATTCAAAACATTTTATAGTGATCATTATTTTACTCAGTGATTGTTATCCCAAAGATTGTTATCTACAAGTTAGTGGGACTAGTGGGTATGACCATTGAAATAGGCCCCTTAGTAACCAATTTCAAAAACAGTAGAATGATTGACTAAAATTTTATCAAAATTTTTTCACAAACAATCTGATAAAACTACCATCTATCTGTCAAAAAATTGAATAATTCTCTACTTATCCTTGCTTTTATAACTGCAGTTTTTATGTTCTAACTATGAGAAAGTGAAAAATAATATGACAAAACTAATGGAGGCTGAAGCAACAGTTCATTAGTTTATTGCAGGCTTATTTAATGTCTTGACATGCTATTTAAATTCATAATGCAGACCAAAGTACTGAGTACATGTTTTATGATGCATGATAAATGTTATGTTTTTAATCATCAGAAAACTGTCGAAAGGCAATTAAAATCTCAAATTGCCTGTGATTAAAATTGCCAGAAGTGACAAAACCCTTGACCTTTTTACAAGTTTGCAACAATTCATTTGTTTATGTATAAATTAACCTTTTGATTTTTAATGTCTGCAACACATTAAAGAACCAAGTCATAAGTACAGAGAAAATACACAAGACTATAAGCTAAAAAAGTAGGAATGGACAAAGTCTAACTGCAAACCCTTCCTATTTACTACTAAGATCTCCAAAGAAAAGTAAATGATGTCAAGGTTGTAATTTAGCACAAATACTTGTAGTTAGTGCTAGTTACTATGTGGATAAAATGCAAATTGCAATTGTCATTGCTAATAATTTAGCAACATTTCAATTGAATTATTCAATACTTAATATATTCCTATTTACTAAAAATAAGTAATATAAAATTCATTTTATCTATGAGTTATGCACTAGCCTAAACTTCTAATGTGACATCTTGTTATGTATTTGTTTATCTACTGTATGTAGCAAACATGATACATCTCATGCTACATGTACTGATAGTGCATGTATGTACTGTCTAAAAAGACTTTTATTAGTCAGTTGTTATAAAATGTGCGCTTTTTCAGATGCCCCATGGCCAGTCCAGAAGAGGACACTGGTCGCAATAGAGATTCGCTCTCGCCTCAATTTGATGATGTCAATGATGATGACGAAAATGACAGTAATGATAGCTACAGTTCGGATGCAGATGAAGATGATGCTGGGCAGCTTGGTGGACAGGAGTTGGATCCAGCTGTCTGGTGCTTGTTGGATAGGGTTGGACGGAGGCACTGGCTTAACAGCGATGGACTGCTGCTGATTGGTCGGGAGGATTGCAGCCTCATGCTTAAGGTGACTGTTAGTGCATTCGTTTGGTTAGCCATCTGTCTATCTATCTGTCTATCTATCTATCTATCTATCTGTCTATCTATCTATCTATCTGTCTATCTATCTATCTATCTATCTATCTATCTGTCTGTCTATCTATCTATCTATCTGTCTATCTATCTATCTATCTATCTGTCTATCTATCTATCTATCTATCTATCTGTCTATCTATCTATCTATCTATCTATCTGTCTATCTATCTATCTGTCTATCTATCTATCTGTCTATCTATCTATCTGTCTATCTATCTATCTATCTGTCTATCTATCTATCTGTCTATCTATCTATCTATCTATCTATCTGTCTATCTATCTATCTATCTATCTATCTGTCTATCTATCTATCTGTCTATCTATCTATCTGTCTATCTATCTATCTATCTGTCTATCTATCTGTCTGTCTATCTATCTATCTATCTGTCTATCTATCTATCTATCTATCTATCTATCTATCTATCTATCATCTATCTGTATGCCTACGTACCTACCTGGTAAAATTGCTAGATATTAATTAGCCTATTAAAAATTCCAGTCGCACAGCGTGGACCCTCAGCACGCTGTGATGACATACGACTCCGAGCTCAGACTGTATCGCGTCAAAGACCTCGACACTGTTAACGGGGTAAGCCTTTTAAGCCGTTTGCCGTTCGCTTTTTTCGTCTTTCTCGTCATTTTTTATGACAGTCTGCCGGCAGTTTTTTTGCTCCCCTTCGCCTTCTATTCTTGCAACTATCTATTTTTCTAAGAAAAGTTGATTGACAGCCGATGTCTGTTTGCTAACTTCACTTCCTTCTTTATATATATTTTTCTATCTAGTTTCTAGTATTCCGTTTTTTTGACGCATTTAAAAAAGTTTGTACTGTATTTTCTTTTTCTGAATTCGCTGCCACCCACTGAAGTACCTGAAAGAGGGCAGTGGCACCCACTGAAGTATCTGAAGAAAGCGGAGGCACTCACTGAAGTACTTGAAAGAGGGCAGTGGCACCTACTGAAGTACCTGAAAGAGGGAAGTGGCACCCACTGAAGTACCTGAAAGAGGGAAGTGGCACCCACTGAAGTATCTAAAGAGAGCGGTGGCACCCACTGAAGTATCTGAAGAAGGCAGTGGCACCCACTGAAGTACCTGAAGAGGGCAGTGGCACCCACTGAAGTACCTGAAAGAGGGAAGTGGCACCCACTGAAGTATCTGAAGAGAGCGGTGGCACCCACTGAAGTACCTGAAGAAGTCAGTGGCACCCACTGAAGTACTTGAAAGAGGGAAGTGGCACCCACTGAAGTACCTGAAAGAGGGCAGTGGCACCCACTGAACTACCTGAAGAGGGCAGTGGCACCCACTGAAGTACCTGAAAGAGGGCAGTGGCACCCACTGAACTACCTGAAGAGGGCAGTGGCACCCACTGAAGTATCTGAAGAGAGCGGTGGCACCCACTGAAGTACCTGAAAGAGAGTGGTGGCACCCACTGAAGTATCTGAAGAGAGAGCGGTGGCACCCACTGAAGTATCTGAAGAGAGAGCGGTGGCACCCACTGAAGTATCTGAACAGGGCAGTGGCACCCACTGAAGTATCTGAACAGGGCAGTGGCATCCACTGAAGTATCTGAACAGGGCAGTGGCACCCACTGAAGTATCTGAACAGGGCAGTGGCACCCACTGAAGTATCTGAAGAGAGAGCGGAGGCACCCACTGAAGTATCTGAAGAGAGAGCGGAGGCACCCACTGAAGTATCTGAAGAGAGAGCGGCACCCTATGCATACTTCTCAGGTTCTATAGATACTCGTGCATAGGCGTACAATGATACAGAACCGTTATATTTTCATTGCCAGACATTTGTCAACGAGAGCAGAATAGCCGAGGACACCTATGTTTACCTTAACAATGGCGATTCGCTTCGGTTTGGTTACGATTCTAACGTGTTTCGAGTGCAAAGATTTTCCCCAACTACCGCCGCTGCCACAACGTCTTCTGCGGCCTCCTCAACGCCTCCTTCAGCTGCTCCGTCTGCTTCAGTGCCCGCGACCGCCGCCTCTGCCCTGAAAAAGTCCGAGCATCCGCCTGTTGTGTCTCGACCGTCTCTCAGTGGCTTGCCCGAATGGGCTACTGGCGCCGCTAAGGGTGTCTCAGCTATGGCCGAGTGTCCGGTGAGTTGTGTCTTCTTAGTGTCTAATATTGGGGTGGAGTGTCTGGTGAGTTGTGTCTTCTTAGTGTCTAATATTGGGGTGGAGTGTCCGGTGAGTTGTGTCTTCTTAGTGTCTAATATTGGGGTGGAGTGTCTGGTGAGTTGTGTCTTCTTAGTGTCTAATATTGGGGTGGAGTGTCCGGTGAGTTGTGTCTTCTTAGTGTCTAATATTGGGGTGGAGTGTCTGGTGAGTTGTGTCTTCTTAGTGTCTAATATTGGGGTGGAGTGTCTGGTGAGTTGTGTCTTCTTAGTGTCTAATATTGGGGTGGAGTGTCCGGTGAGTTGTGTCTTCTTAGTGTCTAATATTGGGGTGGAGTGTCTGGTGAGTTGTGTATTCTTAGTGTCTAATATTGGGGTGGAGTGTCTGGTGAGTTGTGTCTTCTTAGTGTCTAATATTGGGGTGGAGTGTCTGGTGAGTTGTGTCTTCTTAGTGTCTAATATTGGGGTGGAGTGTCCGGTGAGTTGTGTCTTCTTAGTGTCTAATATTGGGGTGGAGTGTCCGGTGAGTTGTGTCTTCTTAGTGTCTAATATTGGGGTGGAGTGTCCGGTGAGTTGTGTCTTCTTAGTGTCTAATATTGGGGTGGAGTGTCCGGTGAGTTGTGTCTTCTTAGTGTCTAATATTGGGGTGGAGTGTCCGGTGAGTTGTGTCTTCTTAGTGTCTAATATTGGGGTGGAGTGTCCGGTGAGTTGTGTCTTCTTAGTGTCTAATATTGGGGTGGAGTGTCCGGTGAGTTGTGTCTTCTTAGTGTCTAATATTGGGGTGGAGTGTCTGGTGAGTTGTGTCTTCTTAGTGTCTAATATTGGGGTGGAGTGTCCGGTGAGTTGTGTCTTCTTAGTGTCTAATATTGGGGTGGAGTGTCTGGTGAGTTGTGTCTTCTTAGTGTCTAATATTGGGGTGGAGTGTCTGGTGAGTTGTGTCTTCTTAGTGTCTAATATTGGGGTGGAGTGTCCGGTGAGTTGTGTATTCTTAGTGTCTAATATTGGGGTGGAGTGTCTGGTGAGTTGTGTCTTCTTAGTGTCTAATATTGGGGTGGAGTGTCCGGTGAGTTGTGTCTTCTTAGTGTCTAATATTGGGGTGGAGTGTCTGGTGAGTTGTGTCTTCTTAGTGTCTAATATTGGGGTGGAGTGTCTGGTGAGTTGTGTCTTCTTAGTGTCTAATATTGGGGTGGAGTGTCCGGTGAGTTGTGTATTCTTAGTGTCTAATATTGGGGTGGAGTGTCTGGTGAGTTGTGTCTTCTTAGTGTCTAATATTGGGGTGGAGTGTCCGGTGAGTTGTGTCTTCTTAGTGTCTAATATTGGGGTGGAGTGTCCGGTGAGTTGTGTCTTCTTAGTGTCTAATATTGGGGTGGAGTGTCCGGTGAGTTGTGTCTTCTTAGTGTCTAATATTGGGGTGGAGTGTCCGGTGAGTTGTGTCTTCTTAGTGTCTAATATTGGGGTGGAGTGTCCGGTGAGTTGTGTATTCTTAGTGTCTAATATTGGGGTGGAGTGTCTGGTGAGTTGTGTCTTCTTAGTGTCTAATATTGGGGTGGAGTGTCCGGTGAGTTGTGTCTTCTTAGTGTCTAATATTGGGGTGGAGTGTCTGGTGAGTTGTGTCTTCTTAGTGTCTAATATTGGGGTGGAGTGTCTGGTGAGTTGTGTCTTCTTAGTGTCTAATATTGGGGTGGAGTGTCCGGTGAGTTGTGTCTTCTTAGTGTCTAATATTGGGGTGGAGTGTCTGGTGAGTTGTGTCTTCTTAGTGTCTAATATTGGGGTGGAGTGTCCGGTGAGTTGTGTCTTCTTAGTGTCTAATATTGGGGTGGAGTGTCTGGTGAGTTGTGTCTTCTTAGTGTCTAATATTGGGGTGGAGTGTCCGGTGAGTTGTGTCTTCTTAGTGTCTAATATTGGGGTGGAGTGTCTGGTGAGTTGTGTCTTCTTAGTGTCTAATATTGGGGTGGAGTGTCCGGTGAGTTGTGTCTTCTTAGTGTCTAATATTGGGGTGGAGTGTCCGGTGAGTTGTGTATTCTTAGTGTCTAATATTGGGGTGGAGTGTCCGGTGAGTTGTGTCTTCTTAGTGTCTAATATTGGGGTGGAGTGTCTGGTGAGTTGTGTCTTCTTAGTGTCTAATATTGGGGTGGAGTGTCCGGTGAGTTGTGTCTTCTTAGTGTCTAATATTGGGGTGGAGTGTATGGTGAGTTGTGTCTTCTTAGTGTCTAATATTGGGGTGGAGTGTCCGGTGAGTTGTGTCTTCTTAGTGTCTAATATTGGGGTGGAGTGTCTGGTGAGTTGTGTCTTCTTAGTGTCTAATATTGGGGTGGAGTGTCCGGTGGGTTGTGTCTTCTTAGTGTCTAATATTGGGGTGGAGTGTCCGGTGAGTTGTGTCTTCTTAGTGTCTAATATTGGGGTGGAGTGTCCGGTGAGTTGTGTCTTCTTAGTGTCTAATATTGGGGTGGAGTGTCTGGTGAGTTGTGTCTTCTTAGTGTCTAATATTGGGGTGGAGTGTCTGGTGAGTTGTGTATTCTTAGTGTCTAATATTGGGGTGGAGTGTCTGGTGAGTTGTGTCTTCTTAGTGTCTAATATTGGGGTGGAGTGTCTGGTGAGTTGTGTCTTCTTAGTGTCTAATATTGGGGTGGAGTGTCTGGTGAGTTGTGTCTTCTTAGTGTCTAATATTGGGGTGGAGTGTCTGGTGAGTTGTGTCTTCTTAGTGTCTAATATTGGGGTGGAGTGTCTGGTGAGTTGTGTCTTCTTAGTGTCTAATATTGGGGTGGAGTGTCTGGTGAGTTGTGTCTTCTTAGTGTCTAATATTGGGGTTGTGTGTCCGGTGAGTTGTGTCTTCTTAGTGTCTAATATTGGGGTGGAGTGTCTGGTGAGTTGTGTCTTCTTAGTGTCTAATATTGGGGTGGAGTGTCCGGTGAGTTGTGTATTCTTAGTGTCTAATATTGGGGTGGAGTGTCTGGTGAGTTGTGTCTTCTTAGTGTCTAATATTGGGGTGGAGTGTCCGGTGAGTTGTGTCTTCTTAGTGTCTAATATTGGGGTGGAGTGTCCGGTGAGTTGTGTCTTCTTAGTGTCTAATATTGGGGTGGAGTGTCTGGTGAGTTGTGTCTTCTTAGTGTCTAATATTGGGGTGGAGTGTCTGGTGAGTTGTGTCTTCTTAGTGTCTAATATTGGGGTGGAGTGTCTGGTGAGTTGTGTCTTCTTAGTGTCTAATATTGGGGTGGAGTGTCTGGTGAGTTGTGTCTTCTTAGTGTCTAATATTGGGGTGGAGTGTCTGGTGAGTTGTGTATTCTTAGTGTCTAATATTGGGGTGGAGTGTCCGGTGAGTTGTGTATTCTTAGTGTCTAATATTGGGGTGGAGTGTCTGGTGAGTTGTGTCTTCTTAGTGTCTAATATTGGGGTGGAGTGTCCGGTGAGTTGTGTCTTCTTAGTGTCTAATATTGGGGTGGAGTGTCTGGTGAGTTGTGTCTTCTTAGTGTCTAATATTGGGGTGGAGTGTCCGGTGAGTTGTGTCTTCTTAGTGTCTAATATTGGGGTGGAGTGTCCGGTGAGTTGTGTCTTCTTAGTGTCTAATATTGGGGTGGAGTGTCCGGTGAGTTGTGTCTTCTTAGTGTCTAATATTGGGGTGGAGTGTCTGGTGAGTTGTGTCTTCTTAGTGTCTAATATTGGGGTGGAGTGTCCGGTGAGTTGTGTCTTCTTAGTGTCTAACATTGGGGTTGTGTGTCCGGTGAGTTGTGTCTTCTTAGTGTCTAACATTGGGGTTGTGTGTCCGGTGAGTTTGTGTCTTTTTAGTGCGTAATATTAGGCGTGTCCATGTTTCGATATGCATGCAGTTTTAAGAACAATGGACTTTAATTAACATTGCTTTAATCAGTCAGTCAGTAAAGCAGAAAAAATAGCAGAATGCTTTCTCCATGCTGCTGTATTTGAAATTGTAGCGAATAGCGAAACCGTAGAGTTCTTGGTTGCATTGAGTCTATAGAAGAGAGCGGAAAGTGACTGCAATGCTAATTGGTGTTGCATTACCAAAAGTCTCAGTTCACCTTACTAAGCCTAGCTAATGCAATGCTAAGTTACCATAGCAGTGGTTGAACAAACGACTTTCTTAAAGTAAGTCAGTTTTATGTAAGGCAGTACACAGACCGCTTTTGCGTATTATTAAATGTCTGCAGAAATGCAGTGTAGCGTAACTTATAACAACAGGAGTGTTAGAAAATGGTGAATTCGCTTAGTAATATCTGTAATAATATCAATATTAGTTCAACATGAATAGTTTTGTGTAAGTTAGTAAAACAGAATTAGATAAGCAACAAGGATTCTAGCGGGTTTTTTTAGCGCTGATGCGTTTTGTATAGGGCTGATCGGTAAACTTTTCTGGTAATTTGTTCGAAGTTTTAAATTAGGGTAAGAGAGGGAGAAAGAGGGAAAGGAGAAACAGGCTGACAGAACAGAATGGAAGACCTTCGGAAATACACATCCAGAATATACTCGTATTTAGACCAAGAGATAAGCACTCTAGTAGACAGACAGATAGATAGACAGACAGACAGATAGACAGACAGACAGACAGACAGACAGACAGACAGACAGACAGACAGACAGACAGACAGACAGATAGACAGACAGACAGACAGACAGACAGACAGACAGACAGACAGACACTGACAGAGAGACAGCCTAAGACAGACAGACAGACACACACACACACACAAAGAGACGGGTAGACAGACACAGTGAGACAGGCAGACACAGAGACTGACATACAGAAAGATAGAAACGGTGAGACAGACAGTCAGACACAGACACAGAGAAGCAGACAGACTGACAGACAGGCAGACACAGAGAGGCAGACAGACTGACAAACACAGAGTTAGACAGACAGATACAGACACAGAGAGACACAGACAATACTGATTTCCACAACAAATTTAGAAACTTGTGCACTAATTCTACTACTGCAAGTAAAACTGCAGCAAAGCGCAGGCAATTTTACCAGTTAAACTACAATAAACATTCACCCAGGCCTGCACTCAGGGCAGCGAAGAATTTCGCCGGTCAAGCGCAGACCTGAGCAGACTGTGCCTGTTTCATCAGAAGGAGCTGGATCGCGTCTCCACCGCAGCTAGCATGCCCTCGCCTGGTCAACAATCGGCGGCACCAGCAACAGCAGCGACCTCTAGCAAACCGGCTGTAACCGCCTCAGTGACCGCTTCTGTAGCTGGAATGCAGGATCCCGGCTTCTCAAAAGATTCGCTCAATTTCAACTCTAACAATACTACTCAAAATAGTAATACTAGTAAGGATGGCGCCAAGGAAGCTAGTTGCAGCAAAAATAACTTTTCTAGAGGCGTTGAACGAAAGAAGATTAAAGGTAAGAAGATAAGCTCTGTAAGACTGGCTCGAGTTGTTTATGGATTGTTTAAATATGGGATTTAAAGATCCCTACTAGAATTTAGGATCTAGATATCTGAGATTTGAGATCTAGATTTCTGATATTCAGAATCTAGACATCTGCGATTTGGGATCTAGATTTCGGAGATTTGGGATCTAGATTTCGGAGATTTGGGATCTAGATTTCGGAGATTTGGGATCTAGATTTCGGAGATTTGGGATCTAGATTTCTGAGATTTGGGATCTAGATTTCGGAGATTTGGGATCTAGATTTCGGAGATTTGGGATCTAGAGTTCTGAGATTTGGGATCTAGAGTTCTGAGATTTTGGATCTAGATTTCTGAGATTTAGGATCTAGATTTCTGATATTCAGAATCTAGATATCTGCGATTTGAGGTCTAGATTTCTGAGATTTAGGATCTAGATTTCTGATATTCAGAATCTAGATATCTGCGATTTGGGATCTAGATTTCTGAGATTTGGGATCTAGATTTCTGAGATTTGGGATCTAGATTTCGGAGATTTGGAATCTAGATTTCTGATATTCAGAATCTAGACATCTGCGATTTGGGATCTAGATTTCGGAGATTTGGGATCTAGATTTCGGAGATTTGGGATCTAGATTTCGGAGATTTGGGATCTAGATTTCTGAGATTTGGGATCTAGATATCTGAGATTTGAGATCTAGATTTCTGATATTCAGAATCTAGACATCTGCGATTTGGGATCTAGATTTCGGAGATTTAGGATCTAGATTTCTGAGATTTAGGATCTAGATTTCGGAGATTTAGGATCTAGATTTCGGATATTTAGAATTTAGATTTCTGAGATTTAGGATCTAGATTTAGGAGATTTAGGATCTAGATTTCTGAGATTTAGGATCTAGATTTCTGAGATTTAGTATCTAGATTTCTGAGATTTAGGATCTAGATTTCGGAGATTTAGGATCTAGATTTCTGAGATTTAGGATCTAGATTTCTGAGATTTAGGATCTAGATTTCTGAGATTTAGTATCTAGATTTCTGAGATTTAGGATCTAGATTTCGGAGATTTAGGATCTAGATATCTGAGATTTATGATCTAGATTTCTGAGATTTAGGATCTAGATTTCTGAGATTTAGTATCTAGATTTCTGAGATTTAGGATCTAGATTTCGGAGATTTAGGATCTAGATTTCGGATATTTAGGATTTAGATTTCTGAGATTTAGGATCTAGATTTAGGAGATTTAGGATCTAGATTTCTGAGATTTAGGATCTAGATTTCTGAGATTTAGTATCTAGATTTCTGAGATTTAGGATCTAGATTTCGGAGATTTAGGATCTAGATTTCTGAGATTTAGGATCTAGATTTCTGAGATTTAGGATCTAGATTTCTGAGATTTAGTATCTAGATTTCTGAGATTTAGGATCTAGATTTCGGAGATTTAGGATCTAGATATCTGAGATTTAGGATCTAGATATCTGAGATTTGGGATATGGATATTTTATTTTTGGCAGCTACATTTTAATGCCTTCCATTATTGAAAATCTAATAAAAAATAGCTATGAAAAACTCAACTTGGCGACTCCCAGAACTCTACGGCCAGCCCGACTGGTGGGGCACCGACGACGCCGATGAAGAACGAGAGCAGCAATCTGCGAAACAGAAAAAGCAGCAGCCGCCGCCGCCCCCGCCGCCCCCGCAACCAGCGTCGCCGCCTCGACGCATGCCGAATCGTCACGCCGAAGCGTTCACGGTGGCTCTGGACCCGTCGGCCGAAGACCCGACATCATCAACCGAGTGTGTCGCTGGCGACGGCGGCGGCGGAGGCACCGGTTTCGTCGCCGGCAGTGGCGTGGGCGGCGGCAGCGGCGACGGCCTACAAGTGACGGACAGTCTCAGCCGGTTTGTGCCGTCAAAAATTCGTAAAAGCTTCCAGGAGAGGCAGGAAATGAAACGGAAGAAAGTTGAAGAACTGCGCGAGCGGACGCGGCAGCAGCAGCAGCAGCAGGTGCCGCCGTCGGCGTCTGTTGCTAAGCGACCAATCGCCGCCTCTAGACAGTCGTCGGCCCCCCTGGCGCCTGGCGCCGTTACTAAACCAACTTCCGGTGGCGCCTCGGCGCCATCTAGAAATGCTCGAAGCGTCAGCGGAACCGGAAGCGGCGGAAAAGCTTTATTGTTTGATCGCCTGTTAAATAGCAACAGTAGGGTTGGCGGAGGTGGCGGCGCCGGCGCTGCTACGGATCGGCGCCGAACTAGCGCCAAATCTGGCGCCGCTAGTTCAACCGGTGGCGGCGGCGCCGCAAGTCGGATTAGTATTCGAGATAAGCCATTGCCGCCGCCTCCGCCGCCGTCTAAAAAGCAGCAAAAACAGAAGCCACAGCAGCAGCAGCAGCAGCAGCACCCACTATCCGAGCAAGACCTCTACTCAGAAGCTGCTCAATACGAAGATGAGCAACCAGACGAGGATAATGAGGATGCTGCGAGCGAGACTGGCACCTACACAATATCTGAGAGCGGCAGCGCGCACGAGGACGCTGAGTTCAGGCATCTGGAGGCTCTGGCTGACAGTCTCGACGCGGGACAGGTGCGATTTACTTACTTTATTACCATTAGAATTGGTTGCTATGGGTGGAATTTGGAATGATTGGTTGCTATGGGTGGGATTTAGGATGATTGGTTGCTATGGGTGGGATTTGAGATGATTGGTTGCTATGGGTGGAATTTGGAATGATTGGTTGCTATGGGTGGGATTTAGGATGATTGGTTGCTATGGGTGGGATTTAGGATGATTGGTTGCTATGGGTGGGATTTAGGATGATTGGTTGCTATGGGTGGGATTTAGGATGATTGGTTGCTATGGGTGGGATTTAGGATGATTGGTTGCTATGGGTGGGATTTACGATGATTGGTTGTTATGGGTGGGATTTAGGATGATTGGTTGCTATGGGTGGGATTTAGGATGATTGGTTGCTATGGGTGGGATTTAGGATGATTGGTTGCTATGGGTGGGATTTAGGATGATTGGTTGCTATGGGTGGGATTTACGATGATTGGTTGTTATGGGTGGGATTTAGGATGATTGGTTGCTATGGGTGGGATTTGGGATAATTGGTTGCTATGGGTGGTATTTGGGATGATTGGTTGCTATGTTTGGGATTTAGGATGATTGGTTGCTATGGGTGGTATTTGGGATGATTGGTTGCTATGTTTGGGATTTAGGATGATTGGTTGCTATGGTTGGTATTTAGGATGATTGGTTGCTATGGGTGGGATTTAGGATGATTAGTTGCTATGGGTGGGCTTTGTGATAATTGGTTGCTATGGCAGGGATTCGATTACTGGTTGCTATGAGTGGCAGTTAAAATGATTAGACTCATTACTAATAATGGTTCGCCATCGCATGATGAAGTAAATAAGTTAGTTAATTCTCTGCTGCCGCATTAATCTACTTTAGTGTTGAATATTTTTTTAATCAATTTTTCCTATCTCAGTCTCAAGGCTTGTCGATAATTTATGACTCAAAAGTCGGCACAATAGTACAAATAATATGCATGCGAGTCGCGCTTATTGAGTCGGATTGGCAGATTGGCAGCATGAATATATATATATATGCTAAGTAAGGAAGTCAGGTCAGAGATGAAAGCAAATTAAAAGCCGTAAAAACTTATTTGCTGCTGCTGAACTCAGCTGCGGAAATCTCCGCCCAATTCCTCCTCTCCCCTATATCCCCTTCAAGCCCTTCTTATCGGCGCCGTTATCGTTCCTCAGCACCACAGTTCACCCTCGTAAAAATTCAACTGGGACCAGTTGAATCCAATTTGCACGAGTGTGGCCGTGCTTGGGGTCTCTGAGTAGGCGAGAGGTCAGAGCAGCTCACCGCGCGGTGATCCATGGTGAGTGAGTATGAATCTGTCAAAGAGTACTAGATATTCAACCTGGAGTTATAGATTACTTATTTTGGGTTAATCCTTAGAAATATCGAAATCCCGTTGTTCTCTAAAAGCTATTGAAATTGCAGAATATTATCAAACAATAGCAGTAACTTTGTGCGCTAATTCTATCATTAATCATTGCTAGTGCATTAGCAGCAGACCACTATGGAGATATGTACATGTATGCTTAGCATAGTGGATTGAAACGCATGTCTATTTTAGCTAGCAAACTATACTATGAGTTATATATTCCAGTTTGTTTCAAAGTATAATAAATTAAAATTTAAAGCCTGACGCCACTTCTTTGATTCACCACTTCAGTTCTATTAGATTTCTGCATGCTTACTCAAGTTTCTATGGCTGAGCAGTTAGGTTCGTAATTGGGAGGCCAAGAGCTAGGCCTGGGACCAATGAAAAATCTTCACTAGAGTTATACTTTAACTTCTCTCCCTCCCGAATTCATCTCTGCTCCATCTCCAGAAATTTAGACTTAACTGGAATCTCTATGGACTGCGATCCTTCTTTGTTGCAACAAAGCAGTGTCTGTGTGTAAACCAATTCTAAAAGACAAATTACTATTAACTGGTTGATTAATTACATATAATAGGAGAATTAATCTTAATAATAATGAACTTTATCGCTCGGCCGTTAATGCGAATTAAAAAGGTAAGCGGCAGTGGCCTAATTAAGTATTGGTTATTTTTGTATATTAGACTAGCGCTGCGTGCCCCCCTGTGGGGGCTAGAAGCGGTTTTAGTAAATATTATAAATTATACTACAAGTGTAATAAACTGGCATCTGACATCCACATCAAGACAAGCTATTCCACCAGCAATAGAACATTTTAGTATAGTCCACTAGTAGTCTTGAGCCCCCCGCCCGTTCGAGAATCAACAAATGAAGGACGAAACGTAATTTTCGAAACATATCGTCACTTGCCCCCCTCTCTCTTTCGAGCGCATTGCTGCTCGTAACACTATCTAAATGAAAGCCTAGTAAAGTACAACCCCACGGCTATTCACCCATTTACCAAAATGTAAAGGCCTGTTGATCATAAATCCTCTCCCTATACTATCCATGCTCTTATTTGAGGAAGGATTATTGTGTTGGATTTGGTAATGCTCAAACTCGGGCCTATAAATCCCTGCAATGTGATTGCTTTCTTAGCCTCCGGCTTTATCTGCGAGCGAAGCGAAGCTAGCCATTTCGGAATAATTCCCTTTTTTGCTTACAACAGCAGATAGCAAAAGAGCAAGACGAATGAATTCGCTTTGACCACTGCTGTCTTTTGCGTCACTGAAAACACTAAGGAATTGTCCCGAGTTCACACTAGATTCAATTCTTGTTACAAATAGAATGAGTCCCAATTCCAAACTTCCATGAGTCCGAATTCCACACTTCCATGAGCCCCAATTCCACATTTCCATGAGTCCCATTCCACACTTCCATGAGTTCGAATTACAAACTTCAATGAGTCCCAATTCCACACTTCCATGAGTCCGAATTCCACACTTCCATGAGTCCCAATTCCACACTTCCATGAGTCCGAATTCCACACTTCCTTGAGTCCCAATTCCACACTTCCATGAGTCCCAATTCCACACTTCCTTGAGTCCCAATTCCACACTTCCATGAGTCCGAATTCCACACTTCCATGAGTTCGAATTACAAACTTCAATGAGTCCGAATTCCACACTTCCATGAGTCCGAATTCCACACTTCCATGAGTCCGAATTCCACACTTCCTTGAGTCCGAATTCCACACTTCCTTGAGTCCGAATTCCACACTTCCTTGAGTCCCAATTCCACACTTCCATGAGTCCGAATTCCACACTTCCATGAGTCCGAATTCCACACTTCCTTGAGTCCGAATTCCACACTTCCTTGAGTCCCAATTCCACACTTCCTTGAGTCCCAATTCCACACTTCCATGAGTCCGAATTCCACACTTCTATGAGTCCGAATTCCACACTTCCTTGAGTCCGAATTCCACACTTCCTTGAGTCCCAATTCCACACTTCCTTGAGTCCCAATTCCACACTTCCATGAGTCCGAATTCCAAACTTTCTGTGCCCCAATTCCAAACTTCCACGAGTTAAAAGTCCCAATTCAAAACTTAGATGAGTCCCACTTCCAAACTGACGAGTCACAATCACAAGTAAAATCAATCCCATTTTCATACTGTAAGCTAAGTTTTTCAGTACAGTGGACTAGCACTAAAAATCCCCATTGGGGGCTACTCGACTAGAATTATTTTCCTCATACAGAAGAGACCCAACCTCTGTCTTGCATCCAATGTAGTTAAAAAATTATACAGTAGACCTGTACTAAACCGAGTCACGACAACACGACAACTTGACTCATACTCATACTATTATATCATTCTGTTGCACATTTTGTTACACAGTCATTAAGATCAGAATATGATAGTGATAATAATAATAAAAAAGGCAAGTCATATCAAAAGATGAACACTGGATCTGCCTCCTTATCAAAAGCAATAACAATTTATGTGCTGAAAAAATGAAAAACCTCCTATCTCCGTAATGTCTTTTTTTGGTAAAATCTGCCTCCTAAAGTTTTCCAACAAACGTAGTTTCTCGTCCTACTAAAATGGCCCTTATCTTTAAACCCAAGCAGGTTTATTTATACGCAGATAAGAAAGGGAGAGGTGGATTGCGCGACTGGGGAAAGAGCTAAAATTGAAGAGCCAATCAGAAGCCAGCGAGAGGGGGAGAGAGATGAGAAACTACAGTCAGTCAGAAAACCAGATTGGAGGTTGGACTAGGCAAGGGGTCGGCAGGCAAACTTTTTTACATCAAGGGCCAGATAGAGAATATTGACTGCCTGTCGGAATAGAAAAGAGGTAGGAAAGAAGAGGCAGGGGAGAGAGAGGAGAAAGAGAAGACAGCAGAGAAGAGACACAAACCTTGAACGGGCCGCATAGAAAGGCTTTGTTGAACAATCTGCCATGATTTCACACTTGTGGCCATTAATTCTCACTGATTTCACGCAAAGATTAGGAGCGGTGGATAGTCACGTGATGAGATTGTACATGTAGTAAATGTACATTTATATGCTTCCACAGAGCAACTGTGGAAGCATATGTATAAACAATAGTCTATCAATATCAAAGCACATGAATTTTATTATTCACAGGAACTGGAATTGAGGGCCGGGCCCAAATGGGTAACCGATATGGTCAGCGTGAACGGCGCTGCCGGAGTCGATGCGGCCGCTTCAACTGCGGCAACAACAACAGCAGCAGCGCCAAAGCCAGCGTCCCCGGTTGTTGCATTGAGGCGAGACAGCGAGGCATCTGACGACACGTGTCATCAGTCTCAGGTGTCGGACGTGCTGTCGTCTGGGCCTATTGATGAAGAGCGCAATAATAAACAGCAACTGTTAGACGAGCAGCAACGTTCAGCATCCTTGGATACGGCCTGCCTACTGCAGGACACGGCCACTGTTCTTCATCACATGGAGGCCCGCCTAGCAACCAGAGCCGGGGGACCAGAGCCAGAAAACGACATCAGCAATGCCGCACTGTCGGATCAGGCAGCTTTGCCAACATCGCACAGTCTCCGTTCTCGTCTGTCCGCTTTGCGGGTGGCAAAGTCTCAGCAGCAGCAGCAGAAATCCACTGCTAGCAGTCGCCAGGCTTTCGAATACGGCCGGCACTCGTTGAAGATGCCAGCCTCCAGTACGCATCCGCCTCCGGTGTCGAGGAATGCGGTCACCGCTGCCGCCGCCACGGCGACCTCCGCCACGATTTCAACGCCGCACAGAATTCTGTCGGCGGGCTCGCCGTCCGCCTGGCGCGGCGGTCGTCGGCCGGAAAGTCTGCACGAAGCTCTGGCGACGTCGGCGGCGGCCGCGGGACGTCCGAGTTTGCGCGGCTCTGCGGAGGACGTTCGAGCCAGTCGGGATGCTCGCCACCGGGGCGGCGGCGGCACGGATCTCAGTCGGGATTTGGAGCGGCTGGCTAGGAGAGAGGTTGGCGCTCTTGTTATACCCCGAGGCTGCTAATTAGTAGTATGTAGTGTATGTTGATGTATTGATACTACAGATTATTACATATGGCTTTTGTTATCATTTTTACACCTGCCCTAATGGGCAGATGTGCAACCGACAGCTCAATGACAGCTCAATCAATCATGATTCAATCACACACCGCCATCAACCACTCATCAATCACACACTTAGCCATCAATCACTCATCAATCACACACTTAGCCAACAATCACTCATCAATCACACACTTAGCCATCAATCATGATTCAATCACACACTGAGCCATCAATCACTCATCAATCACACACTTAGCCATCAATCATGATTCAATCACACACTGAGCCATCAATCACTCATCAATCACACACTGAGCCATCAATCACACACTTAGCCATCAATCATGATTCAATCACACACTGAGCCATCAATCACTCATCAATCACACACTTAGCCATCAACCACTCATCAATCACACACTTAGCCATCAATCACTCATCAATCACACACTTAGCCATCAATCATGATTCAATCACACACTGAGCCATCAATCACTCATCAATCACACACTGAGCCATCAATCACTCATCAATCACACACTTAGCCATCAATCATGATTCAATCACACACTGAGCCATCAATCACTCATCAATCACACACTTAGCCATCAATCACTCATCAATCACACACTGAGCCATCAATCACTCATCAATCACACACTTAGCCATCAATCATGATTCAATCACACACTTAGCCATCAATCACTCATCAATCACAAACTGAGCCATCAATCACTCATCAATCACACACTTAGCCATCAATCATGATTCAATCACACACTGAGCCATCAATCACTCATCAATCACACACTTAGCCATCAATCATAATTCAATCACACACTGAGCCATCAATCACACACTGAGCCATCAATCACACACTGAGCCATCAATCACACACTGAGCCATCAATCACTCATCAATCACACACTTAGCCATCAATCACACACTGAGCCATCAATCACACACTTAGCCATCAACCACTCATCAATCACACACTTAGCCATCAATCACTCATCAATCACACACTTAGCCATCAATCATGATTCAATCACACACTGAGCCATCAATCACTCATCAATCACACACTGAGCCATCAATCACTCATCAATCACACACTTAGCCATCAATCACACACTGAGCCATCAATCACTCATCAATCACACACTTAGCCATCAATCATGATTCAATCACACACTGAGCCATCAATCACTCATCAATCACACACTTAGCCATCAATCACTCATCAATCACACACTGAGCCATCAATCACTCATCAATCACACACTTAGCCATCAATCATGATTCAATCACACACTTAGCCATCAATCACACACTTAGCCATCAATCACACACTGAGCCATCAATCACTCATCAATCACACACTTAGCCATCAATCACACACTGAGCCATCAATCACACACTTAGCCATCAACCACTCATCAATCACACACTTAGCCATCAATCACTCATCAATCACACACTTAGCCATCAATCATGATTCAATCACACACTGAGCCATCAATCACTCATCAATCACACACTTAGCCATCAATCACACACTGAGTCATCAATCACTCATCAATCACACACTTAGCCAACAATCACTCATCAATCACACACTTAGCCATCAATCACACACTGAGTCACCAATCACTCATCAATCACACACTGAGTCATCAATCACTCATCAATCACACACTTAGCCAACAATCACTCATCAATCACACACTTGGCCATCAATCACACACTGAGTCATCAATCACTCATCAATCACACACTTAGCCAACAATCACTCATCAATCACACACTTAGCCATCAATCACACACTGAGCCATCAATCACACACTTAGATGTAATAATCTGTAGTATCATCAATCATAATTCAATCACACACTGTTGAAGTTAATCAATCAGTATGTGATTGAATCATGATTGATGGCTAAGTGTGTGATTGATGAGTGATTGATGGCTCAGTGTGTGATTGATGGCTAAGTGTGTGATTGATGAGTGATTGATGGCTCAGTGTGTGATTGATGGCTAAGTGTGTGATTGATGAGTGGTTGATGGCTAAGTGTGTGATTGATGGCTCAGTGTGTGATTGATGGCTAAGTGTGTGATTGATGAGTGATTGATGGCTCAGTGTGTGATTGATGGCTAAGTGTGTGATTGATGAGTGATTGATGGCTCAGTGTGTGATTGATGGCTAAGTGTGTGATTGATGAGTGATTGATGGCTAAGTGTGTGATTGATGAGTGATTGATGGCTCAGTGTGTGATTGAATCATGATTGATGGCTAAGTGTGTGATTGATGAGTGATTGATGGCTCAGTGTGTGATTGATGGCTAAGTGTGTGATTGATGAGTGATTGATGGCTCAGTGTGTGATTGATGAGTGATTGATGGCTCAGTGTGTGATTGATGAGTGATTGATGGCTCAGTGTGTGATTGAATCATGATTGATGGCTAAGTGTGTGATTGATGAGTGATTGATGGCTAAGTGTGTGATTGATGAGTGGTTGATGGCTAAGTGTGTGATTGATGGCTCAGTGTGTGATTGATGGCTAAGTGTGTGATTGATGAGTGATTGATGGCTCAGTGTGTGATTGATGGCTAAGTGTGTGATTGATGACTAATTGATGGCTCAGTGATTGGTTACTTTTCCTGTCTCAGAGGCTGAAGTGCGAGCTAACCATTCGTCATCCGCATCCAAGCCGGTCCCCATTCCTCTCCAAACAGGATCTGAGTGGATTAGGCGCTGCCGCCGGTCGCCAATCGTCTGCTTTCTCGCCGACCACCTCCAACAACAACAGCAGCAGGGCGCCATCCTCCTCCGTGGTTGTGGTCGGAGGTGGCGGCGACGGCGGCACCTGCGACTGCGCTTGCCACCATGAAGCGGGCAGGCAGCAGCAGCTCAGGCGCGAGGTGGCGGCCTACGACTCTGTGCTGCTGTCCAGCCTGGTCAGAATGAGCTGCAAACTGCGTCGCTGCTCTGACGGCCTTCTTGGCCGGCTCCGGAGCAGCCGGCATTTGAGTCGGACTCCGAGTCCGGCTGAGGACGTCCTGTTGAACAGCCCCGATGCTGCCGGAGCATCCTTAGCGGCTGCCGCGGCTCCGGGGGCGTCGGCTGAAGGACGGAGCAGCGACTTGCAGGACAATCTGCAGTCGTGTCTGTACAATTTGCAGGCTGTGCAGTATCATATTCAGAGTGAGCGGCAGAAGAGTTAGCCAATGAAAATTGCTTTCTAGATGAGAATCGCCCAGAAACAGAAGTTACTGTACACTAAAATATTGCACCTAATAAATAGTTGCACTAATTAATAATCAGCCTTAAAAGTATCGCCCAATTTAATGATTACCCTAATCGAAAAATCGCCCTAATTTATGATTAACCTAATCAAAAATTGCCCAATTTAATGATTACCCTAATTATAAATCACCTAATTAAAAATCACCCTAATTAAAAATCACCCTAATTAAAAAATCGCCCTAATAAAAAAATCGCCAATTTATTGATTACCCTAATCAAAAATCGCCCTAATCAAAAATCGCCCTAATCAAAAATCGCCCTAATCAAAAATCGCCCTAATCAAAAATCGCCCTAATCAAAAATCGCCCTAATCAAAAATCGCCCTAATTTAAGAATCGCCCAATTTAATGATTACCCCAATCAAAAATCACACTAATAAAAAATCGGCCTAATTAAAAATTGCCCTAATTTAAAAATCGCCTAATTTAATGATTACCCTAATCGAAAAATCGCCCTAAATTATGATTACCCTAATAAAACATCGCCCAATTTAATGATTACTCTAATTAAAAATCACACTAATAAAAAATCACCCTAATTAAAAAATCGGCCTAATTAAAAATTGCCCTAATTTAAAAATCGCCTAATTTAATGATTACCCTAATCAAAAATTGCCCTAATTTAAGAATCGCCCAATTTAATGATTACCCCAATCAAAAATCACACTAATAAAAAATCGGCCTAATTAAAAATTGCCCTAATTTAAAAATCGCCTAATTTAATGATTACCCTAATCGAAAAATCGCCCTAAATTATGATTACCATAATAAAACATCGCCCAATTTAATGATTACTCTAATTAAAAATCACACTAATAAAAAATCGGCCTAATTAAAAATTGCCCTAATTTAAAAATCGCCTAATTTAATGATTACCCTAATCAAAAATCGCCCTAATTTTAGAATCGCCCAATTTAATGATTACCCTAATCAAAAATCGCCCTAATTAATGATTAACCTAATAAAAAATCGCCCAATTTAATGATTACTCTAATTAAGAATCACCGTAATTAAAAATTGTCCTAATTAATGATTTTCCTAATTAGAAATCGCCCCTAATAAAAAATGTCCTAATTAAAAATCACCCCAATTGAAAATTGTCCTAATTTTAGAATCGCCCCAATTAAAAAATCGCCCTAATTTAAAATTGCCCGATTAAAAAATCACCCCGATCAAAAAATCGCCCCAATAAAAAATCGCCCCGATTAAAAAATCGCCCCAGTTAAAAAACGCCCTCATGAAAAATCGCCCTAATTAAAATCTGGCATAAATGGCCCAAGAGAATCCCTAAACAAAAGGCCCAAACAAAACTGATTCCCGCAGTAATCGAGCGGGCGATCTTTCCGCAAGCTCAGAGCGGCCGCAACTCGGCCCTCGGCAGCTGCTCCGAAGGCGATTACCTGGTCGAGCGTGAACGAATTAATAGCGAAGTTCGCGGCTTCCAACCGATTGAGCCGGCGTTCCCGTCTACTCAGCTGAAGTTCTACACAGACTATAAGTAGGCATTTTTTAACAAATAATTATTTTACAATATTTTCGTTGCATAGATTACACTATTATACTACTTATTATAATATTCATAAAAGTAGTAGCTTGTGCCTTTGCTAAGGAATTTTCTAAATCAGCTTATGCCTGTAATTAGTTGTCAAGGATTGGTCGAGCACACAGTTATTAACATATATTGGTATTTTTAATTGTCTTTCATTTAAATATAAAATATGCTTCAATCGTTACTAATAGCATTATCCCTGTCTATGCGTCTCTTTTGTTTTTTGTTCATAATTTCTGCTTTAACTGAATTCAATCATGTTTAAAATGTTTAATACTTTGTACAGCAGAAAGGAAAGTATTGTTTCTTTGTATATTTATTGTGTCAATATTACTAAAAAGTGATAACTTATTTCACTGAGTCTATATTGCTAAGCAATATATTTTTGACAGGAATTCCGAGTATTAATTCATCCTTATATCCTTATCCTTATTTAACAATTACACTCAGCCCAGTTCTGATGTTAATAAATAAGTTAATTGGTTCAACGTCAAAGGCCAAATTTTCCTACTCAGTGGGGGGTCGTGTTGGCGAAGCGCGCTGATTGGCTGACGCTGCTCCGCCCCTAATTTCCTTACCCCTCTCTCAGTGGGGTCGTGTTGAAGCGCGCTGATTGACTGACGCTGCCCCGCCCCTAATTTCCTTACCCCTCTCTCAGTGGGGGTCGTGTTGAAGCGCGCTGATTGACTGACGCTGCCCCGCCCCTAATTTCCTTACCCCTCTCTCAGTGGGGGTCGTGTTGAAGCGCGCTGATTGACTGACGCTGCCCCGCCCCTAATTTCCTTACCCCTCTCTCAGTGGGGGTCGTGTTGAAGCGCGCTGATTGACTGACGCTGCCCCGCCCCTGATTTCCTTACCCCTCTCTCAGTGGGGGTAGTGTTGATAAAGCGCGCTGATTGGCCGAAGCTGACCCTTGTCTGATTTCCTACCCTTCAGTTGGAGTCGGGTGATAAAACGGGCTGATTGGCTGACGCTATTCAAACCTAATTGCCTACAACTTGTCTTCTATAATAACACAATTTTTTGCTCTACTTTTGAAACTTTGTTTCTGGTTGTCACCAAAGTTAATTGCAAACAAAATTTATATTTAATGCCAATTAATTATTTCTCTGCTTTGCGAAAGTTTTAAAATTAACCCGACTAAAAACCGCAAACCATAACCTTTTTGTGTATTTGTTTTGTTTTCAAATTCTCGTATACACAAGCAAAGTTAGACCAAGTCAATGGGGCGCATTTTTGTTATTTTCTTTCTAGTATTTGCCCAGTAATTTAAAAGTACATGATGATTTGCTTTAACGGAGCTTGCTGCTACGTACTTTTAGCTTATTTATATTCTTACTGTACTAGTCTGTATGATTCCGCTTTTGATGCTTTTTATTCAACTGCCATCTTAATATAGAAAGTCCAGGAAAGTTTCTTGAAATCGTTTTGAAGGCTCAGTTTTTTCCCCTAGAAATTCTCCCACATTAACAAAATACAATAGAAAATGCTATTAGTTTATACACTAGTTTTCCTAGCAAAACTTATCGAAAGATTTTTGGGGAATCTTAGGCCCTCAAAAAGGCGTTTCTAAGAAACAATGTTTTCTAGTGATTCTTCAACAGAGAATGTATTTCCTTTCTACTCTACTCTTAGTATTGTGTTGCGAACTAATCGTTACTTTTTGTTGGACAACAGAATTTCATCTTGTAATTTATTTGAGTCTCGTTTTGGTTTCCGGTGTTGTCGAAAATTCTTAGAAAAGGCTCAGTTGATTGCGCTTTTGAAAGCCTTTGACGGGCAGACTGCGATATGATGCTATTATAAAATTATTATATGGTCGTGTATAAATAATGATTATCCAGAATTTTGATGCACATGTAAAACTGAATTTATTGCCATGATTTTATATTGCGCACTACAACAAAATCTAAAAATAAGTACGTTTTGATTATAAGATTACTATTAGTCTGTGATATTCTGAAAATCGGAATCGCTTACTCTATTTAAAAAGGATAGTTGGTATTTTTTATATAAAGCTAGCCGTAGACAGACAGTATAAGTACATTTTTCAAAAGGATTGGACCTGTTCTATTCGTGCACCTGAGGGTGTGCCAATCAATAAGCCAATGCCTCTGTTGCCTGGCCGCTCTCGAGATTCTTTTGTTGCAACAGCTCCCATTTACATGTAGAAGAGCCGTTTGTACTTTTGTATTTGACTCTGGTTACCATTGATGGTAAAGCCTGGAGAACAAAATGGGCCTTGCTTGTACTCGTAAGCTTGCTGAACCTGAGCGAGAGGGAAAGAAGTGGAGAGAGGAGGGTAAATGAGAGGGGAAGAAGCGAGGAGAGGAGGGTAAATGAGAGGGGAAGAAGCGAGGAGAGGAGGGTAAATGAGAGGGGAAGAAGCGAGGAGAGGAGGATAAATGAGAGGGGAAGAAGCGAGGAGAGGAGGGTAAATGAGAGGGGAAGAAGCGAGGAGAGGAGGATAAATGAGAGGGGAAGAAGCGATGAGAGGAGGGTAAATGAGAAGAAAAGAAGCGAGGAGAGGAGGGTAAATGAGAGGGGAAGAAGCGGAGAGAGAGGAGGGCAATTGAGAGGGTAGAAACGGTAAATGAGAGGAAGATAGAAAAGGGTAAAATGATCAAATGATCATGATCAATGGGTGTAGGGTAAATGAGAGGGTAGAAACGGGTGGAGGGTAAATGAGAGGGTAGAAACGGGTGGAGGGTAAATGAGAGGGTAGAAACGGGTGGAGGGTAAATGAGAGGGTAGAAACGGGTGGAGGGTAAATAAGAAGGTAAAAATAACAGCAATAATTGCAACGAGCAGGTATTACAAAACTATTGTACACCTATGAATGCTGTAGTCTGAGATAAATGAGAGCGGGAAAGTATAAAAGAGGAAATTATATTGTGCTAGAAGCACTGTACCGCAGGTGCATGTTACAACGGTATCATCCAGGGCCACCTCGGTCGCAAATTCACACAAATATACGCTTGCCTGTGAAGGCATCGTGAAGTGAACCGTGAAGATGCCGTGGGGCCGTGCTCATGACTGCTCAGCCAATCAACTTCATGGCCTATGCTTCACGCCGCCTGGTTTCTGGGGGGTCCGGGGGCCTGTGGCAGGCAGGACTAGGGGGTGAAGAGGCGACGCCCCTGTGTAGTTTTAGTTTATCCCACTTTCCTCAGCTTTCCCACCAGCCTCCCCAAACCCCCATCCCCCTCTCCTAACACTGCTAGGATGATGGGTGGGGATTTTTTCAAGCATAACCAGCTACTCAACTCCCCTTTGCCTTCTCCCCGTCCCATCTCTGCCTAATCCGCTCTCCTCTTCGTCCACACGTGTGTGTATATATATACATATACATACGCATAATCTGTAGCCTCCTTTGCTTCCAATCAATTTGCTTCGAGCGCTAAGAAGAGTATAGTATAGGATCAATATAGAATACATAGAGAGAGGAGACAAACTACTTGAATTGTGATTTTTTCTCTGCTCCCCCAAGGCTGCGCACATTCCGGATGCAGTCGGCGCCACCAGTGGACGAGCCGTCGTCGACGCAGAAACCGACAACACCGACACCGCCGGGCGGCAGATTGCACGGGCGTGCGAGATTTCCCAGGCATTTGTTCAGACGCACCAGAGCCTTGAGCAGATTAAAGGTATATTTACCTGTTAGACAGTAGTGTCAGTTGTGTTAGTGTCAGCTGTATGAGACAGTAGTGTCAGCTGTGTTAGTAGTGTCAGCTGTGTTAGACAGTAGTGTCAGTTGTGTTAGACAGTTGTGTCAGTTGTGTTAGACAGTAGTGTCAGTTGTGTTAGACAGTAGTGTCAGTTGTGTTAGACAGTTGTGTCAGTTGTGTTAGACAGTAGTGTCAGCTGTGTTAGACAGTAGTGTCAGTTGTGTTAGACAGTTGTGTCAGTTGTGTTAGACAGTAGTGTCAGCTGTGTTAGACAGTAGTGTCAGTTGTGTTAGACAGTAGTGTCAGCTGTTAAACAGTAGTGTCAGCTGTGTTAGACAGAAGTGTCAGCTGTGTTAGACAGTAGTGTCAGCTGTGTTAGACAGTAGTGTCAGCTGTATGAGACAGTATAGTGTCAGCTGTGTTCGACAGTAGTGTCAGCTGTATGAGACAGTAGTGTCAGCTGTATGAGACAGAAGTGTCAGCTGTGTTAGACAGTAGTGTCAGCTGTATGAGACAGTAGTGTCAGCTGTGTTCGACAGTAGTGTCAGCTGTATGAGACAGTAGTGTCAGCTGCATGAGACAGAAGTGTCAGCTGTGTTAGACAGTAGTGTCAGCTGTGTTCGACAGTAGTGTCAGCTGTATGAGACAGTAGTGTCAGCTGCATGAGACAGAAGTGTCAGCTGTGTTAGACAGTAGTGTCAGCTGTTAGAGACAGTAGTGTCAGCTGTGTTAGACAGAAGTGTCAGCTGTGTTAGACAGTAGTGTCAGCTGTGTTAGACAGTAGTGTCAGCTGTGTTAGACAGAAGTGTCAGCTGTATGAGACAGAAGTGTCAGCTGTGTTAGACAGTAGTGTCAGCTGTATGAGACAGTATAGTGTCAGCTGTGTTCGACAGTAGTGTCAGCTGTGTTAGACAAAAGTGTCAGCTGTGTTAGACAGTAGTGTCAGCTGTGTTAGACAGTAGTGTCAGCTGTATGAGACAGTATAGTGTCAGCTGTGTTCGACAGTAGTGTCAGCTGTATGAGACAGTAGTGTCAGCTGTATGAGACAGAAGTGTCAGCTGTGTTAGACAGTAGTGTCAGCTGTGTTAGACAATAGTGTCAGCTGTATGAGACAGAAGTGTCAGCTGTATGAGACTACTGTTAGACAGTAGTGTCAGCTGTGTTAGACAGTAGTGTCAGCTGTGTTAGACAGAAGTGTCAGCTGTATGAGACAGAAGTGTCAGCTGTGTTAGACAGTAGTGTCAGCTGTATGAGACAGTATAGTGTCAGCTGTGTTCGACAGTAGTGTCAGCTGTGTTAGACAGAAGTGTCAGTTGTGTTAGACAGTAGTGTCAGTTGTGTTAGACAGTTGTGTCAGTTGTGTTAGACAGTAGTGTCAGTTGTGTTAGACAAAAGTGTCAGCTGTATGAGACAGTAGTGCCAGCTGTGTTAGACAGTAGTGTCAGCTGTTAGACAGTAGTGTCAGCTGTGTTAGACAGTAGTGTCAGCTGTATGAGACAGTAGTGTCAGCT
>NIVC01002984.1:0-56842 GCA_002269645.1 Macrostomum lignano
TCATGTAAACAATCATCAAGCGTCATTTAAACAATCATAGAAGCGTCATGTAAACAATCATAGAAGTCTGTAAACAATCATAGAAGCGTCATGTAAAAAAATCATAGAAGCGTCTGCAAACAATCATAGAAGCGTCATGTAAAAATCATAGAAGCGTCTATCTTAAAATCATAGAATCGTCCTGCGCAAATCGGTAGAAGCGTCATGTAAAAAATCATCAAAAGCGTCATGTAAAAAAATCATAAAGACGTCATGTAAAATCATAGTAGCGTCATGTTAAAAAATCATAGTAGGTCATGTAAACAATCATTTAGTAGCGTCATTGTAAAAAATCATAGAAGCGTCATGTAAACAATCATTAGAAGCGTCATGTAAACAATCATAGAAGCGCATGTAAAATCATAGAAGCGTCATGTAAAAATCTAGAAGCGTCATGTTAAAAATCATAGAGTCTATGCCAAAAATCATAGAAGCGTCATGTAAACAATCATAGAAGCGTCATGTAAAATCATAAAGCGTCATGATAAAAATCATAGAAGCGTCATGTTAAACAATCATAGAAGCATCATGTAAAAATCATAAGCGTCATGTAAACAATCATAGAGCGTCATGTAAACAATCTAGAATCGTCATGTAAACAATCTAGAAGCGTCATGTAAACAATCATAGAAGCGCATGTAAACAATCTAGAAGCGTCATGTAAACAATCATAGAAGCGTCATGTAAACAATCATAGAAGCGCCATGTAAAAATCATAAAAGCGTCATGTAAAAATCATAGAAGCGTCATGTAAAACATAGAATCGTCCTGCAAAATCGTAGAAGCGTCATGTAAAAAATCTTGAAGCGTCATGTAAACAATCATAGAAGCGTCATGAAACAATCATAGAAGCGTCATGTAAACAATCCTAGAAGCGTCATGTAAACAATCCTAGAAGCGTCATGTAAACAATCATAGAAGCGTCATGTAAACAATCCTAGAAGCGTCATGTAAACATCTAGAAGCGTCATGTAAACAATCATAGAAGGCGCCATGTAAAAATCATAAAAGCGTCATGTAAACAATCATTCAAGCGTCATGTAAACAATCATAGAAGCGTCATGTAAACAAGCATAGAAGAATGTAAACAATCATAGAAGCGTCATGTAAAAATCATAGAAGCGTCATGAAAACAATCATAGAAGCGTCATGTAGACAATCATAGAAGCGTCATGTAAAAATCATAGAAGCGTCATGTAAAAATCATAGAAGCGTCATGTAAACAATCATAGAAGCGTCATGTAAAAATCATAGAAGCGTCATGTAAACAATCATAGAAGCGTCATGTAAACAATCTAGAACGTCATGTAAACAATCCTAGAAGCGTCATGTAAACAATCATAGAAGCGCCATGTAAACAATCCTAGAAGCGTCATGTAAACAATCATAGAAGCGTCATGTAAACAATCATAGAAGCGCCATGTAAAAATCATAAAAGCGTCATGTAAAAATCATAGAAGCGTCATGTAAAGACATAGAATCGTCCTGCCAAAATCGTAGAAGCGTCATGTAAAAAATCCTTGAAGCGTCATGTAAACAATCATAGAAGCGTCATGAAACAATCATAGAAGCGTCATGTAAACAATCCTAGAAGCTTCATGTAAACAATCCTAGAAGCGTCATGTAAACAATCATAGAAGCGTCATGTAAACAATCCTAGAAGCGTCATGTAAACAATCATAGAAGCGTCATGTAAACAATCATAGAAGAGTCATGTAAACAATCCTAGAAGCGTCATGTAAACAATCATAGAAGCGTCATGTAAACAATCATAGAAGCGCCATGTAAAATCCTTGAAGCGTCATGTAAACAATCATTCAAGCGTCATGTAAACAATCATTCAAGCGTCATTTAAACAATCATAGAAGCGTCATGTAAACAAGCATAGAAGAATGTAAACAATCATAGAAGCGTCATGTAAAAATCATAGAAGCGTCGTGAAACAATCATAGAAGCGTCATGTAAAAATCATAGAAGCGTCATGTAAAATCATAGAATCGTCCTGAAAATCGTAGAAGCGTCATGTAAAAAATCATAAAGCGTCATGTAAAAAATCATAAAAGCGTCATGTAAAAATCATAGTAGCGTCATGTAAAAATCATAGTAGCGTCATGTAAAAATCATAGTAGCGTCATGTAAAAAATCATAGAAGCGTCATGTAAACAATCATAGAAGCGTCATGTAAACAATCATAGAAGCGCCATGTAAAAATCATAAAAGCGTCATGTAAAAATCATAGAAGCGTCATGTAAAATCATAGAATCGTCCTGCCAAAATCGTAGAAGCGTCATGTAAACAATCATAGAAGCGTCATGTAAAAATCATAGAAGCGTCATGTAAAAATCATAGAAGCGTCATGTAAACAATCATAGAAGCGTCATGTAAAAATCATAGAAGCGTCATGTAAACAATCATAGAAGCGTCATGTAAACAATCTAGAATCGTCATGTAAACAATCTAGAAGCGTCATGTAAACAATCATAGAAGCGCCATGTAAACAATCTAGAAGCGTCATGTAAACAATCATAGAAGCGTCATGTAAACAATCATAGAAGCGCCATGTAAAAATCATAAAAGCGTCATGTAAAAATCATAGAAGCGTCATGTAAAGACATAGAATCGTCTGCCAAAATCGTAGAAGCGTCATGTAAAAAATCATGAAGCGTCATGTAAACAATCATAGAAGCGTCATGAAACAATCATAGAAGCGTCATGTAAACAATCTAGAAGCGTCATGTAAACAATCTAGAAGCGTCATGTAAACAATCATAGAAGCGTCATGTAAACAATCATAGAAGCGTCATGTAAACAATCCTAGAAGCGTCATGTAAACAATCATAGAAGCGCCATGTAAAAATCATAAAAGCGTCATGTAAACAATCATTCAAGCGTCATGTAAACAATCATTCAAGCGTCATTTAAACAATCATAGAAGCGTCATGTAAACAAGCATAGAAGAATGTAAACAATCATAGAAGCGTCATGTAAAAATCATAGAAGCGTCGTGAAACAATCATAGAAGCGTCATGTAAACAATCATAGAAGCGTCATGTAAAAATCATAGAAGCGTCATGTAAAAATCATAGAAGCGTCATGTAAACAATCATAGAAGCGTCATGTAAAAATCATAGAAGCGTCATGTAAACAATCATAGAAGCGTCATGTAAACAATCCTAGAATCGTCATGTAAACAATCATAGAAGCGTCATGTAAACAATCATAGAAGCGCCATGTAAACAATCCTAGAAGCGTCATGTAAACAATCATAGAAGCGTCATGTAAACAATCATAGAAGCGCCATGTAAAAATCATAAAAGCGTCATGTAAAAATCATAGAAGCGTCATGTAAAGACATAGAATCGTCCTGCAAAATCGTAGAAGCGTCATGTAAAAAATCCTTGAAGCGTCATGTAAACAATCATAGAAGCGTCATGAAACAATCATAGAAGCGTCATGTAAACAATCTAGAAGCTTCATGTAAACAATCTAGAAGCGTCATGTAAACAATCATAGAAGCGTCATGTAAACAATCCTAGAAGCGTCATGTAAACAATCATAGAAGCGTCATGTAAACAATCATAGAAGCGCCATGTAAAAATCCTTGAAGCGTCATGTAAACAATCATTCAAGCGTCATGTAAACAATCATTAGAGCGTCATTTAAACAATCATAGAAGCGTCATGTAAACAAGCATAGAAGAATGTAAACAATCATAGAAGCGTCATGTAAAAATCATAGAAGCGTCGTGAAACAATCATAGAAGCGTCATGTAAAAAATCATAGAAGCGTCATGTAAAATCATAGAATCGTCCTGCCAAAATCGTAGAAGCGTCATGTAAAAAATCATCAAAGCGTCATGTAAAAAAATCATAAAAGCGTCATGTAAAAATCATAGTAGCGTCATGTAAAAATCATAGTAGCGTCATGTAAAAATCATAGTAGCGTCAAGTAAAAAATCATAGAAGCGTCATGTAAACAATCATAGAAGCGTCATGTAAACAATCATAGAAGCGCCATGTAAAAATCATAAAAGCGTCATGTAAAAATCATAGAAGCGTCATGTAAAATCATAGAATCGTCCTGCCAAAATCGTAGAAGCGTCATGTAAACAATCATAGAAGCGTCATGTAAAAATCATAGAAGCGTCATGTAAAAATCATAGAAGCGTCATGTAAACAATCATAGAAGCGTCATGTAAAAATCATAGAAGCGTCATGTAAACAATCATAGAAGCGTCATGTAAACAATCCTAGAATCGTCATGTAAACAATCCTAGAAGCGTCATGTAAACAATCATAGAAGCGCCATGTAAACAATCCTAGAAGCGTCATGTAAACAATCATAGAAGCGTCATGTAAACAATCATAGAAGCGCCATGTAAAAATCATAAAAGCGTCATGTAAAAATCATAGAAGCGTCATGTAAAGACATAGAATCGTCCTGCAAAATCGTAGAAGCGTCATGTAAAAAATCCTTGAAGCGTCATGTAAACAATCATAGAAGCGTCATGAAACAATCATAGAAGCGTCATGTAAACAATCCTAGAAGCGTCATGTAAACAATCCTAGAAGCGTCATGTAAACAATCATAGAAGCGTCATGTAAACAATCATAGAAGCGTCATGTAAACAATCCTAGAAGCGTCATGTAAACAATCATAGAAGCGCCATGTAAAAATCATAAAAGCGTCATGTAAACAATCATTCAAGCGTCATGTAAACAATCATTCAAGCGTCATTTAAACAATCATAGAAGCGTCATGTAAACAAGCATAGAAGAATGTAAACAATCATAGAAGCGTCATGTAAAAATCATAGAAGCGTCGTGAAACAATCATAGAAGCGTCATGTAAAAAATCATAGAAGCGTCATGTAAAATCATAGAATCGTCCTGCCAAAATCGTAGAAGCGTCATGTAAAAAATCATCAAAGCGTCATGTAAAAAATCATAAAAGCGTCATGTAAAAATCATAGTAGCGTCATGTAAAAATCATAGTAGCGTCATGTAAAAATCATAGTAGCGTCATGTAAAAAATCATAGAAGCGTCATGTAAAAATCGTAGAAGCGTCATGTAAAAATCATAGAAGCGTTATGTAAAAATGATAGATGCGTCATGTAAACAATCATAGAAGCGTCATGTAAACAATCATAGAAGCGTCATGTAAAAAATCATAGTAGCGTCATGTAAAAATCATAGTAGCGTCATGTAAAAAATCATAGAAGCGTCATGTAAAAATCGTAGAAGCGTCATGTAAAAATCATAGAAGCGTTATGTAAAAATGATAGATGCGTCATGTAAAAAATCATCAAAGCGTCATGTAAAAAATCATAGAAGCGTCATGTAAAAATCATAGAAGCGTCATGTAAAAAATCATAGAAGCGTCATGTAAACAATCATAGAAGCGTCATGTAAAAAATCGTAGAAGCGTCATTTAAAAATCATAGAAAGAGTTATTTAAAAAAATCATAGAAGCGTCATGTAAACAATCATAGAAGCGTCATGTAAAAACCATAGAAGCGTCATGTAAAAATCATAGAAGCGTCATGAAACAATCATAGAAGCGTCATGTAAACAATCATAGAAGCGTCATATTAACAATCATAGAAGCGTCATGTAAAAATCATAGAAGCGTTATGTAATCAATCATAGAAGCGTCGTGTAAAAATCATAGAAGCGTCATGTAAAAAATCATAGAAGCGTCATGTAAAAATCATAGAAGCGTCATGTAAAAATCATAGAAGCGTCATGTAAACAATCATAGAAGCGTCATGTAAAAATCATAGAAGCGTCATGTAAACAATCATAGAAGCGTCATGAAACAATCATAGAAGCGTCATGTAAAAATCATAGAAGCGTCATGTAAAAATCATAGAAGCGTAATGTAAAAAATCATAGAAGCGTCATGTAAAAATCATAGAAGCGTCATGTAAAATCATAGAATCGTCCTGCCAAAATCGTAGAAGCGTCATGTAAAAAATCCTTGAAGCGTCATGTAAAAAATCATAGAAGCGTCATGTAAACAATCATAGAAGCGTCATGTAAACAATCCTAGAATCGTCATGTAAACAATCCTAGAAGCGTCATGTAAACAATCATAGAAGCGCCATGTAAACAATCCTAGAAGCGTCATGTAAACAATCATAGAAGCGTCATGTAAACAATCATAGAAGCGGCATGTAAAAATCATAAAAGCGTCATGTAAAAATCATAGAAGCGTCATGTAAAATCATAGAATCGTCCTGCCAAAATCGTAGAAGCGTCATGTAAACAATCATAGAAGCGTCATGTAAAAATCATAGAAGCGTCATGTAAAAATCATAGAAGCGTCATGTAAAAATCATAGAAGCGTCATGTAAACAATCATAGAAGCGTCATGTAAAAATCATAGAAGCGTCATGTAAACAATCATAGAAGCGTCATGTAAACAATCCTAGAATCGTCATGTAAACAATCATAGAAGCGTCATGTAAACAATCATAGAAGCGCCATGTAAACAATCCTAGAAGCGTCATGTAAACAATCATAGAAGCGTCATGTAAACAATCATAGAAGCGCCATGTAAAAATCATAAAAGCGTCATGTAAAAATCATAGAAGCGTCATGTAAAGACATAGAATCGTCCTGCCAAAATCGTAGAAGCGTCATGTAAAAAATCCTTGAAGCGTCATGTAAACAATCATAGAAGCGTCATGAAACAATCATAGAAGCGTCATGTAAACAATCCTAGAAGCGTCATGTAAACAATCCTAGAAGCGTCATGTAAACAATCATAGAAGCGTCATGTAAACAATCCTAGAAGCGTCATGTAAACAATCATAGAAGCGTCACGTAAACAATCATAGAAGCGCCATGTAAAAATCATAAAAGCGTCATGTAAACAATCATTCAAGCGTCATGTAAACAATCATTCAAGCGTCATTTAAACAATCATAGAAGCGTCATGTAAACAAGCATAGAAGAATGTAAACAATCATAGAAGCGTCATGTAAAAATCATAGAAGCGTCGTGAAACAATCATAGAAGCGTCATGTAAAAAATCATAGAAGCGTCATGTAAAATCATAGAATCGTCTGCCAAAATCGTAGAAGCGTCATGTAAAAAATCATCAAAGCGTCATGTAAAAAATCATAAAAGCGTCATGTAAAAATCATAGTAGCGTCATGTAAAAATCATAGTAGCGTCATGTAAAAATCATAGTAGCGTCATGTAAAAAATCATAGAAGCGTCATGTAAAAATCATAGAAGCGTCATGTAAACAATCATAGAAGCGTCATGTAAAAATCATAGAAGCGTCATGTAAAAATCATAGAAGCGTCATGAAACAATCATAGAAGCGTCATGTAAACAATCATAGAAGCGTCATATAAACAATCATAGAAGCGTCATGTAAAAATCATAGAAGCGTCATGTAAACAATCATAGAAGCGTCGTGTAAAAATCATAGAAGCGTCATGTAAAAAATCATAGAAGCGTCATGTAAAAATCATAGAAGCGTTATGTAAAAATCATAGAAGCGTCATGTAAACAATCATAGAAGCGTCATGTAAAAATCATAGAAGCGTCATGTAAACAATCATAGAAGCGTCATGAAACAATCATAGAAGCGTCATGTAAAAATCATAGAAGCGTCATGTAAAAATCATAGAAGCGTAATGTAAAAAATCATAGAAGCGTCATGTAAAAATCATAGAAGCGTCATGTAAAATCATAGAATCGTCCTGCCAAAATCGTAGAAGCGTCATGTAAAAAATCGTAGAAGCGTCATTTAAAAATCATAGAAAGAGTTATTTAAAAAAATCATAGAAGCGTCATGTAAACAATCAGAGAAGCGTCATGTAAACAATCATAGAAGCGTCATGTAAAAAATCATAGAAGCGTCATGTAAAAATTATAGAAGCGTCAAGAAAAAATCATAGAAGCGTCATGTAAAAAATCATAGAAGCGTCATGTTAAAATCATAGAAGCGTCATGAAAAAATCATTGAAGCCTCATTTAAAAACTAAGGAAAGTGTCATTTAAAAAATTAAGAAGCATCATGGTAGAATAAAAGAAGCGTCATGTCAGACATGAAGGGTGTCATGTAAAAATTAAATGTAGCTATAATGCTGTGCTGGGGAGAAAAACTGAGACGCAAAGGCTCTCAGAGAATAACTGAGATTACGGGGGGGGGGTTGCTGAGATGTCAAAGCAAAAGTCAGAAGCTACTTCAAAGTTCATGTACTTTACTCAATTTTTTTATTACATTCTTTGTTGGCTCGCCACGGGGGGGGGTCGCTGATAGAAGAAGAGTCATGTAAAAAATAAAAGTAGCACTATGTAATACATAAAAGAAAAGTCATGTCGAAGTTAAAAGATTCATTTGGGAATTGCTATGATGTCAAAGCTTGGAGGGAGAAGAATTGCTGAGATTCAAGGCTTTAGGTTGGGTTAAAGTTAGGTTTAGGTCAGGTGTGGGTTGAGGGTTATATTTTATCTGGTTTCAAGGTTAACGGGGGATTTTTCAGATTTCAAGGTTTATGGAGGCCATCGCTGACATGTCAAGGCTTACGGGGGGAATAGCTGAGATGTCAAGGCTCACGGGGGTATAAATGAGATTTCAAAGCTAAAGTCAGAAGCTACATGTAAACAATCATGTAAAGTTTATTGAAAACTTTTTATTACATTATTTGATGCCTCCTCAGGGGAGGGATTGCTGATAAAAAAAGCGTAATGTAAAAAATAAAAGAAGCTTCATGTCGAAGTTAAGAGATTCATTTGGGAATCCCTACGATGTCGAGGCTTGCAGGAAATCGCTATAATGCTGTAGCAGTGCTATAATGACTCTTAGAGAGAATTACTGAAATGTCAATGCTTTAGGGTTAGGTTAGGGTTAGGTTAGGGTTAGGGTTAGGGTTAGGGTTAGGGTTAGGGTTAGGGTTAGGCTAGGGTTAGGGTTAGAAGGTTGACAGATTTTTTAGATTTCCAAGGCTTATTGGGGGCATTGCTGAGATGTCAAGGGGGGAGTTGATATGTTAAAGCTTGTGGTGGGGAATTACTGACATGTCAAGGCTTACAAGGTTTGACAGGAGATTTTTTAAGATTTCAAGGATACATGTAGCTTATTAAAAAAACGTGTAGCTATTGCATTTCTTTGGCTCCCCAACGGGGGGCGTAGATTGCTAGTCTAATCTAATATACTAAAAATGGTCTGTTTGTGTGTGCGTGTGTGTGTGTGTGTGTGTGTGATCGATTTTAGCAAAAACGGCTGGACCGATTTTCTTCGAACCTGCACTGTTCGATCAGAAATTATTCCGTGACGGTACATGCATCGTGGCTAAGAAATTGCTCAATGTTAAAGGGATTAAATATTCGAAAAACATGCTTTTTTGCAAAAGGTCAAGCAGCTCTTTCGACTTGAAATGCATTGTAAGAATGCTAGCAGAAAAACTGACTGGTTGAATTCTGATTCTGAAATAGATTGCATCACAATACACTTTATTTATCGTCTGTGTACTGGCTGAATTTGACACTCAATTGAATTGCGTCACAGCTTTGAGTGTGAAAGCATAGCGCAGTACTGAATTTATATTACGTAACCATATTGTAAACTTTCATAGACACTGGTACTGACTTGCCTAAGAAATTGATTATGTCATAACTGCTTCGTGAGACTTTTTACTCTACCTGACTTGGTGTGAGTGTTGAATTATATAAGTGGTACAACATCACTGATAACTTCGATGAGAGCTAGCCTAGAGCTGAACAGACCAGACTGCTAATGCAGCGACCTAGGTTCGAATCTAAGTAGTTTAAAAGTAGTAGTGTAAAAATTTTTATTAAAAGGTTTTATTAAAGGACTAAATAAAAACACTTAGATTACTGCACTCGATAAGCCAAGGATTATTGCTATTAATAAACCAAGGACTACTGCACTCGATAAACCAAGGACTATTGCTCTTGGCAAACCAAGGATTACTGCACTCAAGAAGCCAAGGATTATTGCTATTAATAAACCAAGGATTACTGCACTTGGAAAACCAAGGATTACTGCACTCGATAAACCAAGGACTATTGCTCTTGGAAAACCAAGGATTACTGCACTCAAGAAGCCAAGGATTATTGCACTTGGAAAACCAAGGATTACTGCACTCAAGAAGCCAAGGATTATTGCACTTGGAAAACCAAGGATTACTGCACTCGATAAACCAAGGACTATTGCACTTGATAAACCAAGGATTATTGCACTTGATAAACCAAGGATTATTGCACTTGATAAACCAAGGATTATTGCACTTGATAAACAAAGGATTATTGCACTTGATAAACCAAGGATTATTGCACTTGATAAACCAAGGATTATTGCACTTGATAAACCAAGGATTATTGCACTTGATAAACAAAGGATTATTGCACTTGATAAACCAAGGATTATTGCACTTGATAAACCAAGGATTATTGCACTTGTTAAACCAAGGATTATTGCACTTGTTAAACCAAGGATTATTGCACTTGATAAACCAAGGATTATTGCACTTGATAAACCAAGGATTATTGCACTTGATAAGCCAAGGATTACAGCGCTTGATAAGCCATGGATTATTGCACTTGATAGTAAAGAATGTTGCACTGGATTATTCAAGGATTATTGCTATTAATAAACCAAGGATTACTGCACTTGGAAAACTAAGGATTACTGCACTCGATAAACCAAGGATTATTGCTCTTGGCAAACCAAGGATTACTGCACTTGGAAAACTAAGGATTACTGCACTTGATAAACCAAGGATTATTGCACTTGATAAACCAAGGATTATTTCACTTGATAAACCAAGGATTATTGCACTTGATAAACAAATATTGCACTTGATAAACCAAGGATTATTGCACTTGATAAACCAAGGATTATTGCACTTGATAAGCCAAAGATTACTGCGCTTGATAAACCAAGGATTATTGCACTTGATAAACAAATGATTATTGCACTTGATAAACCAAGGATTATTGCACTTGATAAACCAAGGATTATTGCACTTGATAAGCCAAGGATTACAGCGCTTGATAAGCCATGGATTATTGCACTTGATAGGCCAAGGATTACTGCACTTGATAAACAAAGGATTATTGCACTTGATAAACCAAGGATTATTGCACTTGATAAGCCAAGGATTACAGAGCTTGATAAGCCATGGATTATTGCACTTGATAGTAAAGAATGTTGCACTTGATAAGCCAGAGATTAATGCACTGGATTATTCAAGGATTATTGCTATTATTAAACCAAGGACTATTGCACTCGATAAACCAAGGATTATTGCTCTTAATAAACCAAGGATTACTGCACTTGGAAAACTAAGGATTACTGCACTCGATAAACCAAGGATTATTGCTCTTGGCAAACCAAGGATTACTGCACTCGATAAGCCAAGGATTATTGCTCTTAATAAACCAAGGATTACTTCACTTGGAAAACTAAGGATTACTGCACTCGATAAACCAAGGATTATTGCTCTTGGCAAACCAAGGATTACTGCACTCGATAAGCCAAGGATTATTGCACTTGATAGGCCAAGGATTACTGCGCTTGATAAACCAAGGATTACAGAGCTTGATAAGCCATGGATTATTGCACTTGATAGTAAAGAATGTTGCACTTGATAAGCCAGAGATTAATGCACTGGATTATTCAAGGATTATTGCTATTAATAAACCAAGGACTACTGCACTCGATAAACCAAGGATTATTGCTCTTAATAAACCAAGGATTACTGCACTTGGAAAACCAAGGATTACTGCACTCGATAAACCAAGGATTATTGCTCTTGGCAAACCAAGGATTACTGCACTCGATAAGCCAAGGATTATTGCTCTTAATAAACCAAGGATTACTGCACTTGGAAAACTAAGGATTACTGCACTCGATAAACCAAGGATTATTGCTCTTGGCAAACCAAGGATTACTGCACTCGATAAGCCAAGGATTATTGCACTTGATAGGCCAAGGATTACTGCGCTTGATAAACCAAGGATTACAGAGCTTGATAAGCCATGGATTATTGCACTTGATAGTAAAGAATGTTGCACTTGATAAGCCAGAGATTAATGCACTGGATTATTCAAGGATTATTGCTCTTAATAAACCAAGGATTACTGCACTTGGAAAACTAAGGATTACTGCACTCGATAAACCAAGGATTATTGCTCTTGGCAAACCAAGGATTACTGCACTCGATAAGCCAAGGATTATTGCTCTTAATAAACCAAGGATTACTGCACTTGGAAAACTAAGGATTACTGCACTCGATAAACCAAGGATTATTGCTCTTGGCAAACCAAGGATTACTGCACTCGATAAGCCAAGGATTATTGCACTTGATAGGCCAAGGATTACTGCGCTTGATAAACCAAGGATTATTGCAGTTGATAAGCCAATGATTATTGCACTTGATAAACCAAGGATTATTGCAGTTGATAAGCCAATGATTATTGCACTTGATAAACCAAGGATTATTTCACTTGATAAACCAAGGATTATTGCACTTGATAAACAAATATTGCACTTGATAAACCAAGGATTATTGCACTTGATAAGCCAAGGATTACTGCGCTAGATAAACCAAGGATTATTGCACTTGATAAACCAAGGATTATTGCACTTAATAAACCAAGGATTATTGCACTTGATAAACAAAGGATTATTGCACTTGATAAACCAAGGATTATTGCACTTGATAAACAAAGGATTATTGCACTTGATAAACCAAGGATTATCGCACTTTATAAGCCAAAGATTACTGCACTTGATAAACCAAGGATTATTGCACTTGATAAACCAAGGATTATTGCACTTGATTAATCAAGGATTATTGCTATTAATAAACCAAGGATTATTGCACTAGCTGAGAAGCTGATTACTGCGCTGTCTAAAAAAGAGATTATTGCGCTCGCTGAGACGTGGATTGTTGCACAACCTGAGAAAGCGATTATTGCATTAGCGGAAGTAACATTTGCACTAGCTACTTGCTATCTCGTGGATGCTTGCTCTCGAGGGGGGATACTTGCTATTTGGGAGAGGGGGTGCTGGCTACATGCATGGGATTCTTTCAATCCAGGGATGCTTGCTATTTAGGGATTCTTGCTATCTGCAGGATGCTTGCTATCTGGGTGGATGCTTCTATAATATCTGGGGGATGCTTGCTATCTGGGTGGATGCTTCTATAATATCTGGGAGGGGTGCTTGCTAATCTGCAGATGCTTGCTATCTGTGGTGATTCTTGCTATGAGCATTAGAGGATGCTTGCTATCTGCGATTGTTCACTTTTGGAGGGGGTTGCTTGCTGTCTTGGGAATATTTTCTATTTAGGGAAACGATATTTTGTTGACTGTTTGTTAATTTTAGAGAAAAAGTGATTTTTTAATTTTGCAAACATCTTAGTCCGTGACAATTTTACACGAATAAGGTGATTTTTAAAATGTGAAGAAGGAATTAGTGTTTAAGAAAATGTGTTTTTTTATTGTTTTCCATGAACTATTTTTGCTCCTTTCTTATTGGGCGCCCCGAAGGGGGGCCGCACTAGATTGCTTTAGTTGTCTGTACTAGCGGTACCCCCACCCTTCGGGTGTTCCCATCCATCTATATTCCATCAGGCCAAATTCACACACATTGCAACTCCTTGCCATGGACGTTGAAATCAGCAAAAAAAAATTCATTTTGCTGATGTCAATTAAATCAAGACCTACGTTGTTCAACTTTCTAGAAAGATTTATTATCTCTATCGTTATTGTACCCAATTTTCCCATTGGTTACAATACAGGGGATTCATCCATCCCCTCTCCCACTCATCCATCCCATCTCCCATCCATCCATCCATCCTCCTCCCACTCTCACCCATCCCATCTCCCTCTCTATCTCACATTTATCCCACTGTCATATGGATAATGTAAGTTTACCAAATGGTCACTTCATTGGCGCTTTCCATATATTTTTTTCATTTTGCCATCCGTCCATGCATCGAAATTGGCATGTAAAACTGCGCACAGTTAAATTCTGTGGGAAAATTCGTCAATGGGATGTTATATCCGTTCGCATATACTATTCCATGCACACAGAGTCATTTCATACAAATATGTCAGGAAAGAATAACAAACACGAGAAGTATTACTTAACGCAGCAATTAAACAGCATAGCAGGCTATCCTCGCCTCGATAAAGAAGCACAACAGATCTGAGTCCGTATCCTAATACCGTAGGTGAATTTGTTTTTTTTGTCACTGTCATTGTCGTAAAAAAATAGTAGTGGTGTAATAAGTGATCCGCTGCAAGATGTATCATTGCGTGTATAACAAACTATACTATAGTATGTATTAATTAACTACAATTTTGGGAAACTTACTATGCCATCAGTCAATAAAGTAGCTTCCTCGGGATGGGATCTACCATGCACGAGACTCATACAAGTGGTTCAGTAGCATTTTTTTGCATTCTGTTTTACGCAGTGTGGCAACACCTCTAACTGTCCATTGAAGACCTTCCCGCAGAGCCGGACTCGTCCAGAGACATCACGGAGGTTTGGCTTGCATTCGCGATCTGTTCTTGCACCTCTGTTCCGTCCAGTGGCTCGGCTGTTGACGTCTCAGTTGATGCAGCCGGGTCCGCATCCTCGCTATGTCGGGCTCGCTTGCGGGGAGAGGACTCATCCTCAGGGCAGCTCTCTTCAAGCTGCCGTCCAAGCACGGACTCCAGGTGGTCGCGTTCGTCACGCACGGTTGCCAGCTCCTTCCGCACAGTCGCAAGCTCGTCTCGCTCAGCTTGTACGATGGTGAGCTCGTCCCGCAGTTCAGAAACCGTTCTTCGTAGCTGCGCAATTTCGCATTGCTGCTGTGCAACCAGCTCAGCCAGGGCAGATTTCCTGTCGGATTCTTGTTGGGCTATCGTCTCCTGATGACGGACGATGTTCGAAGCTTTCTCCATGAAGGTCTTCATGTGTTGTTCCATTCCTCGTCGTTGCTTCTCAAACATCTCGGGGTAGCTATCCGGCCTATTTGTCGGTTGCTGAGACATTGGGATTGTCTTAGTCCAAATTATACGTGAAAAAATTCAAAATTAGGCGAATGACAGTGACAGTCACATTCCTGAATCCTGTGATCGTTGAGGCAGTAGCCTCTTTCCCTCACTCTAATCTAAATATACTAAATCTCTAATATTTGTTTGTTTGTTTGTTTGTTTGTATGTTTGTCCATAACGCTCTAGAGATTGCAATTCTTCACCGATTTTGATCGCGTTTTCGCCAAAACATTCAAAATTGTCTGGAAAGAAGACAGTTAAAATTTCTTGTATCTGCTTCAATGCTAAAGGGATTAAATATTCGAAAAACATGATTTTTTGCAAAGGTCAAGCAGCTCTTTCGACTTGAAATGCATTGTAAGAATGCTAGATAAAAAACTGACTGGCTGAATTCTGATCCTGATAAAGATTGCATCACAACAAGTTGAAAACACTGTGCCAAGTTGAAAGACAGAAATTGCGTAACCATATTGCTAACTTTAATTGAGACTGATGCTGACTGCCTGAGTAATTATGTCATAGCTGCTTCGTGTGACTTTCACTCCAAGAGAATTTGTGTTAGTATTCGTGTAACGTTCTAGAGATCGAACCGATTGACCAATTTTAATCGTGTTTTCGCCAAAAGATTTGTAATTATCTGGAAAGAAGACAGTTAAAATTTATTTAATCGGCTTTAATGCTAAAGGTATTAAATATTCGAAAAACGAGTTTTCCCAATGCTTTTAATGGTAGGGCAAACTAGGTTGAATTCTTGACTGGACTGGCTGAATTCCAATTCCAATTATGATTGCGCCATAACTTTTCTCTCTCCACTGTGTAAGCTTCAATACTGGTTGCAGTGTGCAAGGAGAAAAAATGCTCAGTGGCTGCGTGTGTACATTCTGACCCTGGCTCTGACTGGCGGACTCCATAGAAAATTGCTATTTATAGATTTCACTCAATCAACTGTGCATTGGCTCCGCCTGCACGCCTACACACTGAGCAGCCTATCACTGCTATGTATTTTAACTGCAGTTCTGAAGCATATATGGCTGATTTTGTTGTCCTCCCATCAATAGGCGGAGTAGCCGCACTGTAGGCACTTAGGACTAGGTTTAGGCTAGGCGTAAGGTCCAAGGTTCGAGTCTGCCTCCCCGGCGGATAATTAAAATTAAAAAATTTCAATAATTTATAGCTTAATTGTGCCTCGACTAATTGGAATATTTTTTTATTAATTTCAATTGAAGGATTTTTTGCTATTCGGCACAAGCCACTAATCAATCCAAATATACTAAATCTCTAAGGTTTGTTTGTATGTTTGCTTGTCTGCTTCGAGTTTAACTGATCCCATCAATGGGTATTGTCTAGCTCCATAAAAGTGCTAAATGCTGACCTTTTGCTAAATGCTGACCTTTTTTTAAGACTGCCGATATGTATCGAAAATTGATTAGTGAGCCGTAGAATGCTGAGTAAATTGCAGTTTTCTGAGGGGTCTGAGGTGCCGGCCAGAGAAGAACTGCAGACTGTGAAGTAGTTCCTCTAGACTTAAATCTAATTTATAGATTTCACTTAACTGCGCATTGGCTCTGCCTGCATAAAACCCGTGCACTAAGCAGCCTATCACTGCTGTGTATTTCACTGCAGTGCCAAAGCATATATGGCTGATTTTGTCGCCTTCCGATCAATAGGCGGAGTAGCCGCACTGTAGGCACTAGGACCAGTTTTAGGATAGGCGTAAGGTCCCAGGTGCGAGTCTGGCTCACAGCGGACAATTAAAATTTAACTAATTATGATTTCATTTTAGCACAAGTCGATAAGCAAATTTGATTTGTAGAAACTGCTTCAAGTACATGTATTACAAGCGTACTGATCCCATCAATGAGTATATTGCCTAGCGCCATGAAAGTATGAAATTGCTAAACTGCAGACGATTCTGAAAAAACTGCTGACGGTATCGAAAAATGCTGAGTTTTGAAAGACTGCCGATATGTATCGAAAATTTATTAGTGAGCCGTAAAATGCTGAGCAAATTGCAGTTTCCTGAGGAGCTGAGGAGCCGGCTGAGAGAAGAACTGCAGGCTGCTGAGAGGATGACTGAAAATTGTTAATTGAACACTTGTAGACTGCAAATGGAATGACTGCAGACTGCTTAGGGGAACTGCAGATTGTCGAAGGGATCATTGCAGATTGCAAAGGGGAAACAACTGCAAACTGCTGAGGTAGTTCCTCCAGACGTATGAGCGTATAGCTGTAGACTGCTGAGAGGGAAACTGCGGACTAATTGGAGGATAATGGCAGACTTCTGAGGCTAATAACTAACTATTGAGTTTTGAGTGGATATTAACTGTGGAAGATTAAGTACAAGTTGTTGAGGTGATTACTGCGGGCTGCTAAGTGAAATATTTTTTGCTAAGGGGACAATTCTATGAGCTGAGGGTATACATGCTTAAATTTAATAAAAGTCGTAGAATGCAAAGTGGATGATAAATGCTGGCTGTTAAGAAATAACTGCAGCCTTTTTGCGAGATTCGATGCAGGGATAATTTCAGGTTATTGTGGGTATAAATGCGGGGTTAACTTCAAACGGCTGAAGTTGCTAAACTAGATTATTTCGACCACATGTCAATAGGCACAACAGCCGCAGTAGGCAGGCAGTATCCGGCAGAAGCTAAGCAGAATGCTTTGATGTCAGCAGTTCGAGCCTGCATTGAAGCAGCGAATTTATCTTTGTGACCTGTGACAATAATGATTGCATCCTATGCAGATTCATGGAGATGTTAAACACTTAAATTTAAAGATACTTTTGCTGGGGGGCTGCGTTAGTCTTCTAGAGCAGTGCTAATCTACTGTAAGTGCTAATTTGCAAAGGGTCTAATCTGGGTGAGCAGTGCTAATCTGACCTACAATGAAGTAATAAATATGCAAGAGGATTGCAAATCAATTTTAAACTGCAAGTTGCAAACATTTCAAATGGTTTCGATTATTGAGAAGCATATGGAGATCAGTGGCCATCTGCTCCCAGATTTTGCGGAACAGTGCCGGTGAACCATTGCTAAACTGCTGGTGAAGCATTGCTGAACTGCTGGTGAAGCATTGCTGAACTGCTGATGAACCATTGCTAAACTGCTGGTGAAGCATTGCTAAACTGCTGGTAAAGTATTGCTAAACTGCTGGTGAAGCATTGCTAAACTGCTGGTGAAGCATTGCTTAAGTTGTGGTGAAATATTGTATTTTTTTAAATAAATGCTTCTTTTAAAGAGAAGAAAGCGCAATGCAAGAAAAGGCAAAAAAAAATCACCATGTCAATCATAAAAGAAGCGCACTGTTGAACATAAAAGACTCATTGGGAATTTTTAAGACTGCTATGTCTATTGCTACGAGCGTAAGGCTGGTATGGGAAATTGCTGTGATATCAAGACTCATGGGAGAATTTCTAAGATCTCAAGGCTCAGGGGAATTGCTACAATGATGTGATTCTGGGGAGAATTGCTACAATGATGTGATTCTGGGGAGAATTGCTACAATGATGTGATTCTGGGAAGAATTGCTTTGATTTGAAGGTTTATTTGGGAAATTGCTGAGGTAGCAAGGCTTATTAACAATGCTTTGCGGTCAAGGCTCATGGAGATAATTACTGGAATGCTGTGGCTGTTGGGGGAATTGCCGACATTGTTAGGGTAAGAGTAAGGCGTAAACCATAAATGAATTGGCCTGTCAAACATAAAAGACTCATCGAGGAATGTCAAAGCTCATGGGGGGTATCTGAATTATACTGTAGCTCAATGCTCAGGGGGAATTGTTGTGATTGCAACTTAGGATTATTAGGGAAATTTTGTGGCTAAAAAATGAGTTGCTGAGATATCAAGGCTCATTGGGGAATCGCTGAGATGTCAAAGCTTACGGGGGATCCCTGTAATGCTGTGGGCTGTGACTCTTGGGTATTGCTGAGATGCCAAGGTTCACAGGGGAATGACTGAGATTTCAAAGGCTCCTAAAGGGAATAGCTGAAATTCAGGAAATGTCAAGGTTCATTGGGTAATTGTTGAAATGCTGTGGTTCATAGTGGGAAAAGCTGAAATGCTGTGACTTGGCAGGGTTAGGGTTCAATCATAAGACTCGTGTGAAAGTGCCAAGGTATCAAAAGGTTAGTCCCTCAATTTTCTTGCTCATGGGAAATTGCTAAGATTTCAAAAGCTCATTGGGGAATTTCTGAAATTCTTGGGCTGAGAGGGAGTTGCTGAAATGCTGTGACTCGGCTGCAGTTAAGGGTTAGGGTTTCGGTTCAATTATAGAGCGATCGTTGTGTCAATCATAAATGATTCATCAAGGAATTGCTCAGATTAAAGTATTTGGGGGCGAATTACCTAAATGCTTTGGCTCTTTGATAATTGCTAACAGGTCAAGGCTTTCAGTGAAATTTAAATTTTAAAGCTTATGAGGAAGTTACTTTAATGCTGAGGCTCAAGGCTCATGAGGGGGAATAGCTAACATGCCGAGACTCACTTATGGGTTAGGGTAAGTGGCTTAGGGTCAGTTTTGGTTCAATCATAGATTAACCGCTGTCAACCATCAATTAAAGAGCTGCTAAGATGAGAATTGCTATATTGCTTGATATCGTAGGATATCAAGGCTTATGTGCGGAATCGCTGAGTTGACAAGGACCATGAAGAAATTGCTGAGATATCAAGGCTCATAAAGGGATTGCTGAATTCTTGAAGGAGGGGAGTTGGGTTGGTGGGATGTCAAAACTTACTGGGCTGGGAGAATTGCGTAGATGTCAAGGCTCGAGTTTAATTGCTGCGATGTCGATCTTAATGAGGGATTTTCTGAAATTTCAAGGCTTACTGAGGGAATTATTTAGATTTCAAGGCTTACTGGGGGATTGCTAAGATGTCAAGGCTTACTGGGCGAATTGCTGAGATATCAAGGCTCATAAGGGGTGTCTGAATTATTGGGGGGAGGGGGTTAGGTTGTTGAGCGATTGTCAGATCGTCAAGTAGAACGGCTCAAGTAGCTCATTTAATTCAGATAATGAGTGATGCAAAAACACAAGTGATGCTGCTTTTTGCTAATAGGAAATATCAGCGTTTTTATTAAAGGCTTGGTTTTCCGAGTTAGGCTAATAAAGAGGGGTCTAAGGCCGTCAGGGATTTACACATTGAGCTCCTGCTGCGGACCAGAATATGCCCAGGCCAATGACGATATGCACTAAGAGTTTGTGCTTGAAAGGATAGGCATTATTCGCTGATTGAGAAAGGGTTTTAGGCTGATGTCGGAAACTTTTTTGGCTGGTGAAAGTTTTGATTCATGGCAATTTATCTTTGCCAAAAATAAAAAAAGTAATTATTGATGAATGGAAATCAACATTTTGGATAATTAGTAAGGTTAAGATCTTAGAGATTTAGTATATTGTGATATACTCTTGGGCCAAAATAAAAACCACTTTCATTTTAAATGCTGGGGGTGTCATTTTTAAGGCCCCCCAGCGGGGGGCTAAATGGCTAGTCCTATATACTAAAAATGAGTTGTCTGTATGTGGGTATGAGGGTATGCGATAGATTTCAGAAAAATTGGCTCAACCAATTTTCTTCAAACATGCACCATTCGATCAAAAATTTTCCTGGGACGGTACATGCATCTTGGCTAAGAAATTGCTCAATGTTAAAGGGATTAAATATTCGAAAAACATGCTTTTTTGCAAAGGTCAAGCAGCTCTTTCGACCTGAAATGCATTGTAAGAATGCTAGAGAAAAATGACTGACTGAATTTCAATTCTGATAAAGATTGCATCACAACAAGTTGAAAACAGTGCCGAAGAAATGCACACACGACTTGATTAAAATTGCGTAACCAATATTGCTAACTTGAACTGAGACTGATACTGGCTGACTGAGAAATTGATTATGTCATAACTTTTTACTCCAATTGACTTGCTGTAAGAATTGAATTATAAGGGCCACAATTCATGTTCTCCAATTGAAAAGAGATAGCCAAGATGCGAACAGACTGGACTGCTAATGTAGCGACCTAGGTTCGAATCTTAGTAGTGCAAAAAAGATTTTTTTTATTAAAACACCTAAAAAACACAAAACTACTAAACATAAAAGAAGCGCAATGTGAAACATAGAAGAGCCACCATGTCGAACATTAAAGAGCCAACATGTCAAACATAAAAGAGCCACCATGTCAAACCTAAACGAGCCACCATGTCTAATATTTAAGAGGCACCATGTAAAACATATAAGTGACTTTATGTCAAACATAAAAGAGCCACCATTTCGAACATTAAACAGCCACCATTTCGAACATTAAAGAGCCACCATGTCGACCATAAAAGAGCCACTATTTCGAACATCAAAGAGCCACTATGTCAAACATTTAGGAGCCACTTTTTCGAACATTAAAGAGCCACCATGTCAAACATAAAAGAGCCAACATGTCAAACATAAGAGAGCCAACATGTCAAACATAAAGAGCCACCATGTCAAACATATATGTGACTTTGTGTCAAACATTAAAGAGCCACCATTTCGAACATTAAAGAGCCACTATTTCGAACATTAAAGAGCCACCATGTCAAACATGAAAGAGCTACCATTTCAAACATTAAAGAGCCACCATGTCAAACATTCAAAAGCCACATTGTCAAACATTAAAGAGCCATTATGTCGTACATTAAAGAGCCACCATTTCGAACATTAAAGAGCCACCATGTCGAACATAAAAGAGCCACTATTTTGAACATTAAAAAGCCACCATTTCGAACATTAAAGAGCCACCATTTCGAACATAAAAGAGCCACCATGTCAAACATAAAGAGCCACCATTTTGAATATTAAAGAGCCACTATGTCAAACATTTAGGAGCCACTTTGTCGAACATTAAAGAGCCACCATGTCAAACATAAAAGAGCCAACATGTCAAACATAAGAGAGCCAACATGTCAAACATAAAGAGCCACCATGTCAAACATATATGTGACTTTGTGTCAAACATTAAAGAGCCACCATTTCGAACATTAAAGAGCCACTATTTCGAACATTAAAGAGCCACCATGTCAAACATGAAAGAGCTACCATTTCAAACATTAAAGAGCCACCATGTCAAACATTCAAAAGCCACATTGTCAAACATTAAAGAGCCATTATGTCGTACATTAAAGAGCCACCATTTCGAACATTAAAGAGCCACCATGTCGAACATAAAAGAGCCACTATTTTGAACATTAAAAAGCCACCATTTCGAACATTAAAGAGCCACTATTTCGAACATAAAAGAGCCACCATGTCAAACATGAAAGAGCTACCATTTCAAACATTAAAGAGCCACCATGTCAAACATTCAAAAGCCACATTGTCAAACATTAAAGAGCCATTATGTCGTACATTAAAGAGCCACCATTTCGAACATTAAAGAGCCACCATGTCGAACATAAAAGAGCCACTATTTTGAACATTAAAAAGCCACCATTTCGAACATTAAAGAGCCACCATTTCGAACATAAAAGAGCCACCATGTCAAACATAAAGAGCCACCATTTTGAATATTAAAGAGCCACTATGTCAAACATTTAGGAGCCACTTTGTCGAACATTAAAGAGCCACCATGTCAAACATAAAAGAGCCAACATGTCAAACATAAGAGAGCCAACATGTCAAACATAAAGAGCCACCATGTCAAACATATATGTGACTTTGTGTCAAACATTAAAGAGCCACCATTTCGAACATTAAAGAGCCACTATTTCGAACATTAAAGAGCCACCATGTCAAACATGAAAGAGCTACCATTTCAAACATTAAAGAGCCACCATGTCAAACATTCAAAAGCCACATTGTCAAACATTAAAGAGCCATTATGTCGTACATTAAAGAGCCACCATTTCGAACATTAAAGAGCCACCATGTCGAACATAAAAGAGCCACTATTTTGAACATTAAAAAGCCACCATTTCGAACATTAAAGAGCCACCATTTCGAACATAAAAGAGCCACCATGTCAAACATGAAAGAGCTACCATTTCAAACATTAAAGAGCCACCATGTCAAACATTCAAAAGCCACATTGTCAAACATTAAAGAGCCATTATGTCGTACATTAAAGAGCCACCATTTCGAACATTAAAGAGCCACCATGTCGAACATAAAAGAGCCACTATTTTGAACATTAAAAAGCCACCATTTCGAACATTAAAGAGCCACCATTTCGAACATAAAAGAGCCACCATGTCAAACATAAAGAGCCACCATTTTGAATATTAAAGAGCCACTATGTCAAACATTTAGGAGCCACTTTGTCGAACATTAAAGAGCCACCATGTCAAACATAAAAGAGCCAACATGTCAGACATTAAAAAAGCCACCGTACAGATATAAAAGAGTTACCATGTAGAACAAAAAAGAGCCACCATTTCGAACAAAAAAGAGCCACCATGTCAAACATAAAAGAGCCACCATGTCAAACATAAAAGAGCCAACATGTCAAACATAAAGAGCCACCATATCAAAAATTTAGGAGCCACCATGTCAAACATATATGTGACTTTATGTCAAACATTAAAGAGCCACAATTTCGAACATAACAGAGCTACGATGTCAAACATTAAAGAGCCACCATGTCGAACATTAAAGAGCCACCATGTCAAACATTAAAGAGCCACCCTGTTGAATATCAAAGAGCCACCATGTCGAACATTAAAGAGCCACCATGTCTAACATTAAAAGTCACCATGTTAAACATTAAAGAGCCACCATATCAAGCATAAAAGAGCCACCATGTCAAACCTAAAAGAGCCACCATGTCGAAAATTTAAGAGCCAAAATGTAGAATATAAAAGAGCCACCATGTCAACCATATAAGTGACTTTATGTCAAATATTTAAGAGCCACCATGTTAAACCTAAAAGAGCCCCCATTTTAAACCTAAAAGAGCCACCATGTTAAACCTAAAAGAGCCACCATGTCGAACACTTAAGAGCCACAATGTAAAATATTTAAGAGCCACCATTTCGAACATATAAGTGACTTTATGTCAAACATTAAAGAGCCACCATGTCGAACATTAAAGAGCCACCATGTAAAACAAAAGAGCCACCATTTCGAACATTAAAGAGCCACCATGTCTAACATTAAAAGTCACCATGTTAAACATTAAAGAGCCACCATATCAAGCATAAAAGAGCCACCATGTCAAACCTAAAAGAGCCACCATGTCGAAAATTTAAGAGCCAAAATGTAGAATATAAAAGAGCCACCATGTCAACCATATAAGTGACTTTATGTCAAATATTTAAGAGCCACCATGTTAAACCTAAAAGAGCCACCATGTCAAACATAGAAATGCCACCAAGTAAAATATAAAAGAGCTACCATGTCAAACATAAAATAGCCATCATGTCAAACATAAAAGAGTCATCATGTGAAACATATACGTGACTCAATGTCAAACATTAAAGAGCCACCATGTCAAACATAAATGAGACACCATATGACGAACATTAAAGAGCCACCATGTCAAACATTAAAGAGCCACCATGTCAAACATTAAAGAGCCACCATTTTAAACAATAAAGAGCCACCATGTCGAACATTAAAGAGCCACCATGTCAAACATTAGAGAGCCACCATGTCAAACATAAAAGAGCCACCATGTCAAACATAAAAGAGCCACCATGTCGAACATAAAAGAGCCACCATGTCAAGCATAAAAGAGCCACCATGTTGAACATAAAATTTACACAATTTCAAACGTGAAAGTAAGCGAATTTTAAAGGAGCCACTATAATGCTAAGGAAATTGTCGCACTAGCTACTTATTGTCTGGTGGATGCTTGCTATTTGGGGATGCTTGCTATCTGAGGGATGCTTTCTATCTGGGGGATGCTTGCTATCTGGGGGATGCTTGCTATCTTGGGGATGCTTGCTATCTAGGGGATGCTTGCTATCTGGGGGATGCTTGCTATCTGGGGGATGCTTGCTATCTGGGGATGCTTGCTATCTGGGGATGCTTGCTATCTGAGGGATGCTTGCTATCTGGGGGATGCTTGCTATCTGGGGGATGCTTGCTATCTGGGGGATGCTTGCTATCTGAGGGATGCTTGCTATCTGAGAGATGCTTGCTATCTGGGGGATGCTTGCTATCTGGGGGATGGTTGCTATCTAGGGGATGCTTGCTATCTGGGGGATGCTTGCTATCTGGGGGATGCTTGCTATCCGGGGGTTGCTTGCAATCTGGAGGATGCTTGCTATCTGGGGAATGCTTGCTGTCTTGGGATGATTTCTTTTTGCATTGCACTTCCTTTGAGTATTTTGTCTGTTTTCTTTGTGAAGGCTTTTTTTGGCTATCTTTTTGTTACTTGTAGAGAACAGAGGTTCTATACAGACGTCCCCCAACGGGGGGCGAAGATTGCTAGTCCTATATACTAAAAATGAGTTGTCTGTATGTGGGTATGTGGGTATGCGATAGATTTCAGAAAAATTGGCTCAACCGATTTTCTTCAAACTTGCACCATTCGATCAAGCAAAATTTTCGACTTGAAATGCATTGTAAGAATGCTAGAGAAAAACCTGACTGACTGAATTTCAATTCTGATAAAGATTGCATCACAACAAGTTGAAAACAGTGTCGAAGAAATGCACACACGACTTGATTTAAATTGCGTAACCAATATTGCTAACTTGAACTGAGACTGATACTGGCTGACTGAGAAATTGATTATGTCATAACTTTTTACTCTAACTGACTTGCTATAAGAATTAAATTATAAGGGCAACAGTTCATGTTCTCCAATTGAAAATAGATAGCCTAGATGCGAACAGACTGGACTGCTAATGTAGCGACCTAGGTTCGAATCTTAGTAGTGCAAAATAATTTTTTTATCAAAACACCCTAAAACACAAAAAGCTAAACATAAAGGAAGCGCAATGTCAAACATTAAAGAGCCAACCATCTAAAACATTAAAGAGCCACCATGTCAAACATATACATGACTCAATGTCAAACATATGCGTGACTCAATGTCAGACTTTAAAGAGCCACCATGTCGAACATTAAAGAGCCACCATGTCGAACATTAAAGAGCCTCCATGTCAAACAGATACATGACTCCATGTCAAACATATACATGACTCCATGTCAAACATTAAAGAGCCACCATGTCAAGCATTAAAGAGCCACCATGTCAAACATTAAAGAGCCACCATGTCGAACATTAGAGAGCCGCCATGTCAAACATATACATGACTCCATGTCAGACATTCAAGAGCCACCATGTCGAACATTAAAGAGCCACTATGTCGAACTTTAAAGAGCCACTATGTCAAACATTAAAGAATCACAATGTAAAACATTAATGAGCCGGCATGTCAAACATCAAAGAGCCACCATGTCAAACATCAAAGAGCCACCATGTCAAACATATACATGACTCCATGTCGAACATTAAAGGGCCACCATGTCAAACATTAAAGAGCCACCATGTCAAACATAAAAGAGCTATCATGTCAAACATTAAAGAGCCATCATGTCAAACATAAAAGAGCCACCATGTCAAACATAAAAGAGCCACCATGCCAAACATTAAAGAGCCACCATGTCAAACATATACGTGACTCAAACATGAAAAACCTGATGACAAACGTGGCGAACATTAAAGAGCCACCATGTCGAACATAAAAGAGCCACCATGTCAAAAATTAAAGAGCCGCAATGTCAAACATTGAAGAGAAATCATGTCTAACATTAAAGAGCCACCATGTCTAACATTAGAGAGCCACCATGTCTAACATTAAAGAGCCACCATGTCAAGCATAAAAGAGCCACCATGTCGAACATAAAAGAACCACCATGTCGAACAAAAAGAGCCACCATGTCCAACATATATGTGACTCCATGTCAAACATAAAAGAGCTACCATGAAGAACATTAAAGAGCCACCACGTAAAACATTAAAGAGCCATCATGTCGAACATTAAAGAGCCACCATGTCTAACATTAAAGAGCCACCATGTCGAACATTAAAGAGCCACCATGTCGAACATTAAAGAGCCGCCATGTCAAACATATACATGACTCCATGTCGAACATTAAAGGGCCACCATGTCAAACATTAAAGAGCCACCATGTCAAACATAAAAGAGCTATCATGTCAAACATTAAAGAGCCATCATGTCAAACATAAAAAAGCCACCATGTCAAACATAAAAGAGCCACCATGCCAAACATTAAAGAGCCACCATGTCAAACATATACGTGACTCAAACATGAAAAACCTGATGACAAACGTGGCGAACATTAAAGAGCCACCATGTCGAACATAAAAGAGCCACCATGTAAAACATATAGGTGACTCCATGTCAAATTTTAAAGAGCCACCATGTCAAACATTCAAGAGCCACCATGTCTAACATTAAAGAGCCACCATGTCAAGCATAAAAGAGCCACCATGTCGAACATAAAAGAACCACCATGTCGAACATTAAAGAACCACCATGTCAAACATTAAAGAGCCACCATATCGAACATTAAAGAGCCACCAAGTCAAACATTAAAAAGCTACCATGTCAAACATTCAAGAGGCATCATGTCAAACAGTAAAGAGCCACCAAGTCAAACATAAAAGAGCTACCATGTCAAACATAAAAGAGCCACCATGTCAAACATTCAAGAGCCACCATATCAAACATTCAAGAAACACCATGTCAAACATTAAAGAGCCACCATGTCGAACATAAAAGAGCCACCATGCCAAACATAAAGTAGCCACCTTGTCGAACATTAAAGAGCCACCATATCGAACATTAAAGAGCCACCGAGTCAAACATAAAAGAGCTACCATGTCAAACAATAAAGACCTACCATGTCAAACATTAAAGAGCCACCATGTCAAACATAAAAGAGCCACCATGTCAAACATATATGTGACTCCATGTCAAACAGTTAAGAGCCACCATGTCAAACATAAAAGAGCCACCATGTCAAACATATATGTGACTCCATGTCAAACAGTAAAGAGCCACCATGTCAAGCATAAAAGAGCCACCATGTCGAACATAAAAGAACCACCATGTCAAACATAAAAGAGCCACTATGTCAAACAATAAACAGACACCATGTCAGACAATAAAAAAACCCGAATCAAACATTAAAGAGCCACCATGTCAAACATAAAATTTACAAAATTTCAAACGTAAAAGTAAGCGTCATACTAATTTTAAAGGAGCCACTATAGAGCTAAGGAAATTGTAGCACTAGCTACTTATTGTATGGTGGATGCTTACTATTTGGGGATGCTTGCTATCTGGGGGATGCTTGCCATCTGGGGGATGTTTGCAATCTGGGGGATGCTTGCTATCTGGGGGATGCTTGCAATCTGGGGGATGCTTGCTATCTGGGGGATGCTTGCTGTCTTGGGATGATTTCTTTTTGCATTACACTTTATTTGAGCAGTTTGTCTGTCGTCTTTGTGAAGGCTTTATTTGGCTGTCTTTTTGTTACTTGTAGAGAACAGAGATTCTATCCAGATGTCCCCCAACGGGGGGCGAAGATTGCTAGTGTCTAACTATAACTTTGTTATATTCTAGGCAGTGGCATATGCAGACGGGGGGGGGCAAGGGGGCTGTGGCCATTCCAATTGCCTAAGGGGAGATAACAGAGGTTAGTGGTATGGTATCCACCAGGCTGAGTATGACTTTCTATTGCTCTCCACTTTTTACTAGCCTAGGTGTACTTTAAAAAATCCTTTATTGTAGCAACCCCAAAAGGTCTTTTATTGTCATAACTCATTGATGGTGCCTCCTAATGGAAAATCCTGTATAATGTATACCACTATTCTAGGAATCTAGGAATCATATCCTATTGGGTCCTATTAGCTTAGGTCTAATTATAAAAAAACTTATAGTCAGAGTCATTTTGGCTAGGCCCTAGCCTAAAACTTAAAAAATCAAAATCATAGAAAATGTGAACAAAATATTTAAGACAAATTACAATTACAAGCAAGTTCAAACAGTTTTGAATTATTAAATAAGTATAATTGATTCGCTAAATTAGCTGATATATATGTGGAAAAATAGTTAGGGCTGGGTGGGAAGCATAGAAAAATGGCAACATAAAAAATTTCAGGGCATAGGGAGGGGTGGATAGGGGGGGGGTGTTACCCCCCAAAGAGCCTGACCAAAAATTTTGGTGCCCTTTGATGCTATACATGCTACCATGTGACTCTGTCATAGCACTTTTACCTAGGTGTATCCCCCCATAAAAAATTCACCTTGGTGTATCCCCCGTAGGAAATTCCTGGCTACGCCCCTGCAAAATTTGTGCTCATGTCGAAAGGTCGGACTCTTTCTTCGTCTTCATCGTGCCGCTGTACCTACATGTACCAACAAGTATGACTAAAAGTAACGGCGCGTATACTTAACGTCTACTTAAGTAGTCCTTGACATGTACATGCCGAGAGATCACACGTACCGAGATGCTGCCGGGGACGAAGCCTCTCTTCCGCGCTGCCGTGTAACATCGGAGCTGACTCGCGCCGGACATCGCCAGTGACATAAGAAGGCTGCTGGCCTGGGACGCCTATGTTCGGTACTACACTCGGTACGTAGGCTTTGAATGACGGGATCAGGATGTTGAGACTGTTCTGGTCTACAACGCTACATGAGATCGCCTGGACCCTGACGGGGATGCCCTGGAGAAGTAACTATATAGAACGCCGCGTACTCTGCGATGCTGCGCTCTGTGTTCGGTATGCGCGCGCTGCGGCCCGCGGGCTTGGAGATTTGTATCTGTCACAGGGGTCAGATGCAAATACGAATTGCATGCAAAAAGCACATGCGTGTCATTTTTTTAGTCATTCAGTCAAACAATTTTTGAATTTTTAACACTTAACGAGCCTCGTACTTTGCTCTGTCGGTGCTCGCATTTGCTCAAAACGGAGGTTAGCAAAGCGCTCATTCTCAAACTCAGGTGCTGTGTGTTCACAAGTTTTCAGAAGGTGCATGGTCAAGCTGCATGCTCCCCGGTACTTCTACAGAACTGCCAATTCCGCCCTTTGACCAAAGATTTGGATGGAAGTGGGTATATATTTTGGTTGGGCGATCTCATTATTCCGATCGATTGCCAACGCGTTGCTGTTTAAACTTTCTTCGGCATGATGACGCTGCTGCTTGTTTGATGCTGGGCTTGGGCCAGTTGGATCGGCGACGTTGGCCGACGTTTCCGACATCTATCGACATCGCTGATTAATAAGTACTTTACGATCGATGTCCCAATGTTACAGATGTTTTTTGGCGCAACTACTGCATGCGATAAAACAGTTGCCACGTTTCAGGAAGACCTACAAAGTTTTGAATTCGATTTTAAGCAATTTTTCTTCGAAATGCGGACCGTCCCGCTTCCCTCAGCTCCCCCCCCCCGATGCTCCCCTCTAGGGACTTCTATAGTTGCACCAGTTCTATTTGCTTAGGTCGCCTTGGAACATTAATTGCAGTCTCTAACCACCAAAATTTTGATTAAAATTTTGTTACATACTATAGTTTATTACTATTATTATTTTTATTAAACAGACGCCGTCACAGGGGTCAGCAAAGCACCCGCTGGTCAGAGCCAGCTACAGTCTCGCGATCAGTGCAAGTCAGAGTGGTGCAGCGAGAGGTACCGGCGGGAGTGTCCCACCGGGCGGGCTGAGCAGCAGGTGGGCGAGCGGGGCTCGGCGCCCCTTGGGTGGGCACGCAGGCAGTGGCCGATCAACATCTGGTGTCGGCCCTGCAGGGTGCGCCCAGGGAGGCGGCACGCGGGCCCGAACCGCTAGCTCGGGATTGCTCAGGGAATTATTTAATAAGCTTGTATGCAGATTTTAAATGATCGAAAAAGCCTCACTCAATCAAAATTACGTTACCATTTGCATGCACCTACGTACTACATGTACCACCTTGCAAAGTTAAATGTTCTCAGAAAGTGTTGAAACCAGCAAATTCTGAGTCCGTCTAAGCGAATTAACAGCAGAGCAAAGATTACGCTCGTACGCCTACACAGGCTTAATTTGCTTTTAGAGACAAGAATGGAGACTGCTTCTGTCTAAAACGCTAGTCTAAAAGACTTACCTGAGAGGGCAAAAGCCTTGCAGTTAATTGGCAAGCCAGAGTTTCTTATACTAAGGCAATTTTCCCATGGCACCTGCGGCATTTGATATAAATCTGCCCGTTCTCCCGAATAAAATGATAAAAGACGCTTCAGCCGTATTCAAACGCTTCAAAGAAGACGCGGATAAAGCAATTAACTTACCTGCGCTCAAGGAAATTTTAATCGAGATTTTTAGACGAGAACTTAGCTCAAAGGAAAGCGGCTAAATTGAGAGAAAGCAGCATCTGAGGCCTCTTTGATTTTTTCAGTTTTAAGGGTGGCAAACGATTTGCATGGTTATCCCATCAACTGCATGAAAGAATCACAAAGCCAACGCGGAGACGGCAAAACGAAAACGACCTCAGATGAAAATTGGAAGCGAACGAGTCTATATAAAGCTGATGAAGCTTTGTCGAAGCGAACGTCGATTACGTCAACCTGCCGAGTACCTCCTCTCAAGCTCTAATTGGTCAGGTTGGGTTTCGCATCTTTTATATAAATATTAAGGCCGAAGCGATGCCAAGAGATTTAGCGACACGATGCTTCAACAATAGCTAGAGTAACCAACCGGATTTGATCGGATTCAAATCCAAGCAATGAACGATTCTGACGCCTTGAAAGAGCTGCGCTCCGACAGCATCCAGTTGTACGAATGGAATCTACCGGCCAGCTATTCCCAGTTTTTTACAGCCGCTGGCTGCGCCCTGTGCAACTTTCTCGTCGCGCTAACCTGCTTCGGATCGAAAGCATTGCGACGCCGCTCCTACTACATTGTCATGGCGAATTTGGCCATTGCAGACGCATGGATTGGCGCAGCCTACATGTACGTCACTGGCCGGCGTCTACGCGACCATTACGTCGGCCAGGGCAACCTGAGAACCGAGCTGCAATGCCTCACAGACATTGTGCCCATGACATTCGGTCTTGTAGCCTCAACGGTGTTCACCCTGGCGCTGTGCTGCGACAGGTGCACTGCTCTGCTCTGGCCCCAGAAGTACATCGTGTACTCGCATCGCTACAGAGCGTTGGTGATCCTGGTGGGTTGGCTGTACACCTGTGCCGACTCAGTGATAGCTCTGTCCCTATCTATCGACGAGCCGGACAATGTGACGCCGATGTGCACCAACTCCGGAGTCTACGGCAACGCTTACAACATTTGGCTGCTGGTATCGACCATCACCTACAGCTGCTTGGCCCTGGGGCTCAGCCTGGCCTGCCTGTTCCGCGTGCTGCACCAAATAAAGATCAGTGCGGAGATCGGCAGTCGAACTGGAGAGCTTCTCGAGAGCGCCGGCACCATCGCCATCATCGCCGGACTGCTCGTCCTGAACCAGGTAGCGTCTCGCATTGGTTATCTCTACCTGGCCCAGCTGCCTAAGCGTTACCGCTCGCGCTTCGGCAACTTCTTGCGCCTGCCCCAGATGCTCAGCTCCATGGTGAACCTGTTTGTATACCTGGCACGGTCCAGCATGTTCCGCCAGGAGTTCATGGCCCTGCTGCGAATGCGGACTCGCAGAGGACAATTGGGCGAACCTGATGAAGCCGGCGGCGCACGCGTAGGTCCCATCGATCCAGGGCGGAGGAGTTGAAGTCTATAATAATCTAATCTAATACGAGCGTAGTTGTATAATTTTGAAGAAAACTTTTAAATAAAAATTTACGCAATTAAATCTTCTTTTAAATATTAAAACTCGGACTAAATTACTCGTACGTAAAGCCATGCAGTTGGAGTTAAATGCAAAATGCATGGAGACTTGAAGTACTCTGAGGATATATCGTATGCTCGTATATATTCAAGCCAATAGAAATATCATATTTTTGCAAGCCCTTTAATAATCCGAGCACTCATTTAGTCATTTCCAGTGTCACTGGTGTCGCTTTGGCTACAAATAGACGCACACATTCAACATGGTTGTAGAAGAGGACGCCAGCAAGCTGAGCAGCGAGCTTTTAGGGTACGATGGGGAGAGCTTTGTCACCGCAGATGAAGCGCTACGAACAAGACCACGCAACACGATATGCATAGGTTTAGGTTAGGTTTAGGCATTTGCTCCGCTTCATTCCCCGCTGCATCACTGGTCAAGCAATTTTACAAAATACTACTGATACTTAGCTAATTTCAATGACTTTCCCGTAAGTGAGAGCGTAACATTTTAATCTGTCGACGTCGAAGTATTCCTCGAGTGCAGAAATCAGAGATGCTAATAATTATGCTAATCAATTAACAAAATCAACTCTATAACAATGACGAGGTCCTCCAGGAAGGGCGTCTTCTAGAAATAACGGTTACTCTGGAGTCACACATGTTTGACATGGTTGCGCTTTAATGTTTGACATGGTGGCTCTTTAATGTTTGACATGGAGTCTGGCTCCTTAATGATCGACATGGTGACTCTGTATGTTTGACATGGTGGCTCTTTAATGTTTGACATGGAGTCACGTATACGTTTGGATACCAAAATCAATCAAATCAATAACCTTCTAAGAGTATCGGAATCGGTCCGCAGATTCTATCCAATCCCTTAGGAATAGGGAGGACTCAAGGTCAATTACTCAGTAAAATCAACTGATCAGCAATGGCCGGCAATAAAACCGCTCTCAATCATCACGAAGACTCGAACAAAGGCTTACCGAACAGTATCTACTTCTCTCAGAGATGTAGTCTCGTAGTTCTTGGGTGTTCTCAAGTCCTCTTGAGGCTGCTCCAAGTCTGAGGTTTTTCAGGCTCGCAGAGCGCTTGTATTTAGAGACAAATTTTTGCGAGATGTACAATAGTAACATGAATAATCTTTTCGCCATAAAAGGTAACACGATTCATCTTCTCGCTATGAATAGTAACATGACTTATTTTTTTAGTTTTAATAGTAATATGATTTATTTCTTTGCTATAAATAGTAACATTATTCATACTTGACATTTTGGTGCGCATATGTGGGCTGCTCTAGTCGCAGTAGCATTCTATGAATAAACCTCCACACTGTTTGTGCTTTACTCAGTAGTGTTCAGATGCGACACCAGTGATACTGGAAATGACTAAATGGGTGCTCGGATTACTAAACTAGTTGCTCCAAAGCGGTTTGGACCATACTGTACTGATAAATCAATCTTTTAGCGCTGGATTTTCCCACTAATTATTTAATTGCCTGCTCGTAGTAATAAATGGCTTGCAAAAAGCCATAGTACAATAGTTTGTTTTACGTTTATATAGCGTCGTTATATCTGATAATGATGTGAAAACCTACAAAATAATCATTTCCTGATAATTATTTTTCATTCTTAAAACCCAGCGATAGGAGACGTTCTCCAACGCAATTAATTCATAAAGACTAAACCGAACCGATGCTATATCGCGAATGCAATTAATACCTATCTATTCAGATTATTTCAACATCTGCTCAGACATGGCGATGTCAAATAACTTAATTAAGTTTCAGGAATACGCAAATAAAAGTCCGGTTCAAATTTCTGTCCCTAATATTATTCAGTTCTTCAGTCCCGGCCGTCTCAGATGCATGTGAACGAGAGCTGCGCGGCCTTACAGCCAAACCATCCTGTCGAGTAGGCCTGCGTGTCGCTCGAGCAATTATCAAACGAGCAGTTGCTTACCTTTTCCTCGTCGATTATTGGGAAATTCAAGGTGTGATGAGAGAGTGTCTAAACCACCAACCAACGTTTCCATGTTTCTTTGAGCATGACGAACGGTAACTATGATCCCAGTCGTAGGTGCTGAACTCTGAACCGTTTTCTTCATCCGACATAGTCCTAAATATACTACTGGCTGATTTCGGGCGCCCGACCAGCAACCGATAGTTTTCATCTGCGCCGCGCACTTGAAAACTATTGTATATGATAACTGTGAAGAGTTGATTCGGGAGGTGATCAGTCTCCCGAAAACTCCCACTTCCAGACACTTAAGCCTGGGAACAAAATTAACGTGTTCACTTACTGTGGCGGGCTCTTCTTCTGTGTCCGGCAGGTTCTCCGAGCTCGTTCCTTGTTTCTTCTTTGTTGCGCGCGTTTGTAGAGTTTGCTTCTTCCAATCTTCTTCTCCGGAGGAATCTTCTTGAAGTCTTCGAAGTCCAAAGTCGGCCTAGAGTGAGAGCAGAACAGTGAAGTCGACGTCGAAATATTTCCTCGAGTGCGGGATTCAGTACGTTTCTCGAGTGCCAAATCAGTACCAACAGTGCGCCCTAATAAACTCAAATTCTAACGCGAGGTCCTCCAAAGGGGGCGTCTTCTTCTAGATCTAACGGAATCGGAGTCGTGTGCTCCTATCGGTTAATCTAGGATAATCCAAATCAACAGTCAGTAATCCTCTAAGGGTATCGGAATCGGTCCGCAGATCCTATCCAATCCCTTAGGAAAATGGGAGGCCTCAAATAGTCTCAGTAAAGTCCACGGATCAGCAACGGCCGGCCAGCAATAAAATCGCTCTCAATTAATCAAAATAACGAAGACTTGAACAACGCTTCTCAATTGATACGCTTCTCTCCCAGAGATATAGCTTCGATTAGTTGCTCTAACTAACCACAAGATCTTTTGAGGCTGCTCCGAGTCTGAGGTTTCAGCTCGGATTTTACGCTTATATTTATAGTCGAAATTTTGGCATATACTTAGTAGCACGACTCATATTTCATCAGATTTCAACTTATTTCACCATAGTGATGTAACCGCCCTTGTCGCCTGTCCGCTCCGTAGAGAGACGAACGCATGGCTAGAGGGGGCAATGACCGTAGGCTGCCTATGACCGGGCGATGGCCTGACGGACCTCCAGCACCAGACTGTCCCGCCCACATGATTGATAGCTTTGGTAGCGCTTTGTGACCAGAGGGCTAAGGACCCACATGGACCCCACCTGTAGCCAAGGTGCAATAGTTGGTCACTCGGTCATAGTATGACCGAGTGGCTGCCACCACTCTATGTGACCTGGCGCACCTGGATCTTTCTACCAGACCTCTCGAGGCTAGAGCCCCGCCTGGGATGGTTACCAGGAGATTTAGGCTAACAGGGGAGACACATGCAGCCGAGTACAGGGACTCTGCTTGGGGCATGATCGGGAACTCTGGGCTCAATCTGGAGGATTTCTCAGCAGGGGATCCTTTGTGGCTGTGAGCGAGGCTGACTTGCGACTTTGATTACTAAGAGTAGTATGAGACGAACATGTACTGTTCTATAGTTTAGATTGCTCAGGGCGAAGGGACGCGTCAGCATGGGGTTGCAACCTTCCTACTACCATTCTGTGCCAAGACTCGCTAATCCCTCTACTGCACGCACACACAGCCCCGCAGCACGCACTCACAGGCGGGCTTTGACACCCCGGGAGAAAGGCTTAGCAGGCCATGAGTGAAAAGATGTTGAAAGAGTGAAAAATGATGAGGTTAGTTAATAGTTAATGATTAGGCCCTTAGGCAAATAATCAGGCAATTAGGCGGCTTCACCATTGAGTAAAATACAGCAAAAGATACGGTATCACAATTGGCTCAGCTCTCTAATCAGACAATGGAAAATAGGCAAACCCCGGATAAGCAAGGCGATCAGAGCACAAATTAGTAACAGGAAATTACCGGCAGCTGCACAGAGAGAGAGAGAGAGAGAGAGAGAGAGAGAGAGAGAGAGAGAGAGAGAGAGAGAGAGAGAGAGAGAGAGAGAGAGAGAGAGAGAGAGGCGGAGTGACCGAGGGCGGCTGTAGGCTGCAGTCAGGCAGGCAGTGAAGCGGCGATGCGCTGAAGCGACGAGGCGCTGGTGTAGATCAGGCGAAGCTGATGATGCTGGGCGGTATCAGACCGCTGGCCGATAGGCGAGCTCACTTGGGGAGCTGAAGATAACTTGGCGGTAACAGACCGCGGACCGGCAGGGATTCGTCCTTTAGACGAATGGGTCAGAGCTCAGTCTGACAGCAAGTCTAAAGAAAGACTAGGAGCCCGAAGGAGGGCAAAAGGAGACTGAAGATTCTCATGCCGAAATCGCTTCCTTTTATAGCCTTCCCAGCCGCCGCTCCAAGGTCGTTTCCATGACTCCCTCTCTCTGATTGGCTGCCGGCAGAATGACGTCAGAATGAGTCATGATGAGAAGCATGAGACCGGCATAGCAACATGAGAAATAGGGAAATTGCGCAATCCGGAGGTGGGGTGGGGGATAATTGGCGCAGCGGGTGGTCGCGAAAGTGTTGCGCAAGCAAACATTGAGAACAATGGGGCTGGGGTCGAGAACAAAGGAATTGGAAGTCGGGGATAATTGGGGAGAATTGAGAACAATAGAAAAGTAAACATTGGGGAAAAGGTGATAATTAGGTGCGAAAACGAGAACAAAAGAAAGAGAAAATCGGAGAAAATGTGATAATTAGTGGGGATAAAGAGAACAAAAGAATCAAAAACGAGAACAATAGAAGCGGAGGTGGGGTGGGTGTCGCATGAGAAATTTAAGGAGGAGAACAATGGCGTGAGAAAAGATTGCGCAAGAGAGGGGATGAGTCATCGATGAGTAACCGAGGGGGAGAAGGGGTCACACGACTTGCGTCACCGTTTGGGAGTTTAAGAGGGGATGGGGAGACGGTGAGCACACAAAATACTGTAAGTAGACACAGAGAAAGAGGGGACAGCGCAGGAAAAGAGTGCAGAGAGAGACAAAAAGAGGGGGGAAGGGAAAGTACATGTACAAGAAGACTAGGGCGGAAAACAGAAGCGATAGGGTAGAGGGGGAGGTACAGAGAGGGATAGGGGGCTCTGGAAAGGCAGGTGTGGCGGCAGGGGAAACGGAACCAAGGCAGCAGGGGGGTGCAGCAGAGCGGGAGTCTCCAGGCCTGGTCGGAGACCTGGCCGAGTCTCGACAGCTCTGTGCAGGGGGTGCACGGGATAGGAGGCACTTTCGAAAAAGTTCCCATGCCCTATCCCGCGACCAGAGCGTGGTTACATCAATAGTCGCAACATATTTCACCATAGTTGCAACTTGTCTCATGCTTCGTCGTACGTTGTATTCACGGTCTTAAAATAGAGTATGACATTTTGCAATTTTTGAAACATTAAAGTTTTTCGCATTTTTATGTTACTACTTACAGTAGTTTACTTTGTATCGTATTTGGAGATCTCTACAACTGCAACAGAGCCATTGAACTGCAGTCCCTCAAAGATGAGATAGCAGTTGCGGTTCTTTGTTAGCTAGGAAAGGCGACTCAGACCTGTGCGAGTGCGATAGAGCAGTGTTGGTTCGTGCATTGAACCGTGGATTGCTATAGTGAGGCCGGATTCCTACTACTCCAATCAAATATATTCAATATTATTCAATAAAAAGACAAAACAAAAGAGCACAGGAGAACGCAAGGAAAACATGAAAACAGGCTATATTTGCTATATTAGGAGAAGAATATCCCCCTTAAGAAGGGAGATATTTCGTGTTATGATAGAATTTGAAACTTTCACTACACAGCTATACTCAGCACATTGAAAAGTCGCCACTCAATGCGCCAGTGAGCAATTTCTCTTGGACTATGCTGAAATAAAAATACGAAGAAACTTGAGGGTAGATTTAATCCGTCCAACCCTCGCACACCGCTCCCCGACTTCATTCCTCAACCAAAGTCTGCCGCGTGGCGTAGCTGTACTCAGCAGCATAGAAAAGTCGCCATCACAGATGATTCCGTGTGCGTCGCCACTTTTGGGAGTGCACGTAAAGTCTCTCAATCTTTTCGAGTGACGCAACTTAGCTACGCCGTGGAAGACTTGAGTTGGGAAATGAAGTAGGGGGAGCGGTGTTCGACCCACTAAAAACGGGTTATCGGATTGACATCGGAATCTGGCCGGATTTTAGCAGGGCAATCGGAATCTGGTGGAACTAGATTTGCAAGCAAAAAAACGATGAAAAATGTGCTCCAATGACATCCAAAAACTACACAAAGTATTTCCTGGCTTTCTTTGCTTCTCGGAAGCACCCCGGAAACATACCGGAATATGAGGCTCCATATTCCGACCGGAATTTACACTGCACCCGAGCCGTCACTTTCCGACAATAATTTTGAACGCAAGCTTCGCAAAAATATCAGCATACTTATCAACTAGTATGATGACTGTCCACTTTGAAGAAAAAACTCTTTTAGACGGGAATTCTGCGCCCTCGCAATTTGCAAGAAGAACAGCTAGCAAGCTTTGTTTTACGCGATCAAGTGTTGAAGCTATTGACCAGTTTAATTTGCACACTTCCATTTTCACTAATTTGCGCTCGCTTGGAACATCAGCTCTTTTGAACACAGCTCCTTTAGCCAACACAGGACAGTGAGACCACAACTTTGAACTCTCTGCAACTTCATCTGTGGTTACACGCAAATACTATACTAGTATGCTACTCCTTTCGTTCATTTAGTGCATTTCTTTAGTCTCCTATTATCTTGTATGCTTGAATTTTTTACTGGCGGACTATATAATCGCTAATTTCAGTAATAAAATATATTATTATTGTTTATTTGTGATAACAGCTAGCCAAAACTATTATACTATACCTAAAAAGAACAATTTGGTATACTGCAATACTGCATAGTGAGTTTTGACCATAGTGGCACTTGCAGAAGCTTATTAATATTTGAGTACAGTATATGATAGGCACCAATTGTCCAGCTATACATAATATATACTGACATTGTACTATACTCATAGCCAGTTTCAATTCAGACCATCGCAAAGTAGTAAACAAGGGCCAATTCTATAAATTCTATCTAGTGCTAGTCCTAGATTTCTCATATTGAAAGAGACTGCAAATTAAAATAATTGACTACATTGTGTACTAAAAACATATAAGGCAAAAGCTAGTTCTAATAATAAATAAGTATTGTCATTTATTGATTAATTTGATTTAATGGCTTTGCCAAGTCGTGCATCAAATAGACAGGTAGCCAGGGAAATGCAAGAAATACTACAAGAGCTTCCGACGATTGGGGCTACAAATATTGAGGCTAGGCTAGATCTAGAAAATGTGATGGGACAAAATGAAGATACAAAGAGCAATGCTGAGCCTGAAGAGACATTCTTTGATGCAGTGGGTCCAATGCCAATGGACTTTGATAGCCAAATGCATGCTCTTTTTGAGGAAGAAATGGATGAAGAAGTTGAAGAACAAGATGACTCTCTTGGCTATAATAGACCTCCGCCACTTACTTTGGTGCAAGAGTTACTATTGTTTTACATAACATTCAATATTACTAGTGCTGCCATGAATTACCTACTTCGGCTTTTGGCTCGTTTCTTCACTGACATACCCACTTCTGTCTACATGCTTAAGAGGCAGTGTCCAAGCACAGAGATCACGAGGTTCAATGTCAATAATGGTCATGTTGCCTTTCTCTCCATTGTGGACAATTTGAAATTTTTACTTGATTCCAAAATCCTTACAATTCCATCTGGAATTACAAACTTCTTTGTTTCCTTAAGGGTAAATGTTGATGGTCTTCCTTTATTCAAGTCATCTAGAATCAATCTTTGGCCTATATTGATGCTAGTAAATAATTGTTTTAGACCTGTGCCATTTGGCCTTTTTTGTGGCATTGGAAAGCCTGACCTACATGTCTTCTTAGAAAGGTTTTGTTCTGAAATTGCAGGTCTACAGAATGGTTTTGACTATAATATGAAAAGAATTTTTATTAAGTCAATTGTCTTTATCTGTGACACACCTGCTAGAAACTTTATTCAATGTTTGAAAGGTCATTCCAGTTATCTTGGCTGTAGTTGGTGTCGTCAAGTAGGAAATTACACAGGTGACAGAATTTGTTTTTCTAATACCATTGCAGAGGCTCGAACAAATCAAGATTATGAACAAGGGCGTGAAAATAACCAACTTGGTATTTCTCCACTAGCCAGGATTGTTCCAATGTATTCCAATTTTGTACCCGACCCAATGCATATTGTCTACTTAGGGGTTGTAAAGAAGTTGCTCAAATTTTACTTCCTTGGAGCAAAGCACATTCGACTTGCTTGCAAGTTGTCATCCCAATTAAAAGAGGAAATAAATAGAAAAATAATGTATATTAAGGAATTTGTTCCTTCAGATTTTCAAAGACGGCTTCGCACTTTTGCTGACATTGAATACTTTAAAGCAACGGAATTCCGCCAATGTCTTTTGTACTTTGGTCCGTTCCTTTTTAAGAATACCTTGCCAAAGGTCTACTTTAATCATTATCTATTATTGCATTGGTCAATTTCAGTCCTTAATTCACCTGAGTACTGTGAAATTTATTTTGATGCTGCTGAGGCTTGTTTGAAAAAGTTTGTTGCTGAGGCACCAAGCCTATATTACAACAGTGTAGTTTCTTATAATTGGCATGCTCTGTTGCACCTTCCTGAGTTTGTGCAAATGTATGGCCCACTTGACACGTTTTCAGCTTTCCCTTTTGAAAACTACTTGCAATTGATCAAGAAGAGAATTCGTTGTACCAATCATGTTTTTGCCCAATCTGTCAACCAGTTGTTGAATGTGAGATTTTTATATTCTAATGACAAGTTGGGTGACATTGGTTTTACTAATAAGAGTCCTAATAACTGTGCTATTGTTGATGGAAAGGTTGTCATTGTCACCAATTTAAATGATGGTCTTATTTCAGGCCAGGTTCTCACATTTGATAGAAGCCTTTATTCCTATCCATATCCATCAAAATCAATTGGCATAGGCTACTATAAGCATTCAAAGACATTTGTATCCAACTTGCAACCTTCTAAGAAGGCCATTCTAATTCCCTTTGGCGGAGACTATCTGGTCATTCCTTGCATCAAGTAAATCAAGTTATTTGCCTGAAGTCCATCGTCCATAATTGTGTCTTGCCTAAGTTGTTTACAAATGTAATTGTGTATACAGTCAGCAAATATAATTTAATTAGGTCTAGAATAAAAAAATATATAATTCCATATATATTATATAATATTGAAGTAGTATAGCCATTATAGCCATTAACAAACTAAAGCATTTGTTCGGATCATGGTATGAAATAAGATGATCATTATTATTTTTATTATTATTATTAATTAATTTTATTACAAAAAACAATTATTATTGTTTTGTATAATTTCTATGCTTTATTATAACCTTCCTAAGTGCTTGCAAATATGAGTACGTATTATTTAAGTAATGTGTCCTTCAATGTGAATGTCCTAGTCAGACTATTTATGATTTTTGTGGTAGAATTCTAGTGTAAATGTATTTTGACAAGTTGTCTACTAGTAAGTTAGCAAGTAGCAATAGGCCCCTATGAACAATTCAATAAACATTTTTTGTGTATCCTCTAAATTTGTAACTCACTTGTTCCAATGGAATAATTACATGTTATGTGCCATATTATGCTGTAAAAACTTTAGTTACTGCTTGGCCAACATTACACCACAATGAGTAAATAGTCCTTCTTAGTACATGCAGTGTCTTGTGCAGTTGCTAAATCATTAAATAATAAAACTTTAGTTCAGTAATCTTGTTGCAGTGACTCAATGAAGTTTATTGTGTATTTTACCTCTGACTATGAAGTAATAGAAGCTGATGAGGAAGATTGCCTTCTTGGCTCTTTTACTAAGTGGACTATTGAGCAATGGAGGCAAGTGGACAAACTTGAAGAAGTTCATATTCAGGTAATATATAATGACAAGTTGGAAGATTGCATTGTTTTGCAAGTTGTTCCACATGCCTGTGACACCAGTGACACTGTTGCCATGCTACGAGCTGTGGTCAAAGAGAAGCACTATCGTCCAAGCAAGCTACTAAAGATTCTGCCAGATCGTGTTCGATCCAACAAAAGACAGACATTTCCTCCTATGAAGAATCTTGAGACAGACAATGATGCAACAGATATTGATGCTGTAAGTATAATGTAAAATAATATTTAATTTAATATTTAGTATACAACTAAGGTCTGCCACGTGCGTTAATATAAAATATAAAATAATATAATTGTAGGTTGCTGATGCAGCCAGCCATGGACAAGCCAACCGGGGTCCCACACAGAGAAGTGAATCATTGTCTGGGTCTTCTGGTGTTGTTTGCCTCCCTCCACTGCCAACTCTGCAAGCTTCGGGAATTGCAGAAGTACGTGCTTACATTTGTGTCTATTTAAAAATGTCAAGCATTTATAGTCTTTATGTATTCATGCATTTGGAGTACAGTATGCTTATTAATTTCAAATTATTGCACTTGGCAGTTTGCCAGACATATTACAAAATGATTGAGACAGTTTTAATAGTTTGGATTTTATTCTTTTCTTTAATTTCTCTAATCTAACACTGTCTTCACCTCACCCCAATGCCAGGCTAGCGTGACGGCTTGTTGTCACACATCACATTGTTATGTTTATATCTATACACCTCTGTTATGTCTGCATCATCTCATTCAATGCGTGTATGGTTACTGTTGAGTATATCATTTCTCCTACTATGTTACAGATTAACGTGCTGAGAAAAAAATTATCTATTCTAATCATTTCTTTACCAACCCAGGCCTACGACGGCACAATGGCGCAGAGCACTGTCAGGAAACTTCAGAACCGCACCTCCATGGCACCTCCACCAGAACCGCAGTCGATCGACAGCCCAGCCTTTGAGCGACTGCACCCTCAAGCAGCTCTCAATTCGTCTGGAAGCTCGACGCCTACTCGACACCCGTCTAGGCAGTTTTCGTGCACTCCAACTTCAGCCCCAAGAGCCAGCTTCTCGCGCGAACAGCTGCGACAGCCTGCGCAGGTAATTTGTAAAACTCGTTTCATGAAGTCTTGCAACAGTTTTTTTCAGAACTTGCCACGGTTTCTAACGAAAATTTAATCCACAGTTTTCAGCTCTGCCTCAGCTGGAAACGCAAGCCAGAAGCCAGGTTGAGGCTTGTGGGTACACGTGGGGATCTGTTGAAGGTAATGGAGTTATTGTTATTGACGCTGAGATAGCAGTAGTTGACAACAGCCGCAAAATGTAACTGGTGACCAGCGCACACTCGTTGCTTGAACAGCTAGGTGGATGAAATCGACAGCGTCTAGCTTGGAACTGGCACGTAAATTGAAGTTAATTTACTATGCAACTTTCAACTCATTATTCAGGGCTCTACTGTCTGCAGCTCTTGAGCATTCGCGAACTCATGAAGCTAAAGGCCACGATTGAGTCGTCCAGTCTCCGGGGAGCTGCTGCGGCACCCACGCTCGAAATTCCATTCGGGCTTCCTGTCGCAAACGAGGCCGACCTCAACAGTGCAGTCGAGAAGATTTCTGCCAGTGCGGAGGCCAAGACTGCGCTGGTTAGTTAATATCTTATGAGCATTTCTCTTACTATTAAACTTCCACCATGCGTTCGGAACTTCGGTACTGTAGACTCGGGGAAATGGTCCAGACGCTTTCATGTGTGAATTTTAGACTTCGTTCATTCAGAAAAAGTGCCTGGGCCCTTCTGTGACTCAGTCTGTTCGCTATGCGATGAACGAGCTTCTGGCGCGAGACTTCCAGCAGCGCTTCAATCGCACTGGCGGCAAGGATGCCCGAGGCCGTGGCCAACAAGAGAACTCCAAGATGTCTTTCGACAAGTGCTTTGGAGGGATTGTGAAGGGTAGGTTATGCTTTACTGTCGCATATGTACCAATTACCAGAGTTGATTCTTAATAGTGATATCAATAGTGATATACTGTCTGATACAACGTACTGATAAATGTACGGGGTGGGTACTGCCATAACCATACGTATTCATGCCGTAATTCATACATGTATTTCTCTCAGGTCAACAGTTGTGGACTTGACAACCTGCTTATGTTGTGATTGTCAAATTTCAGACGCGTTGGGCTCTTCATTTACGCTGCACGACATCAATAAGGCAATCGAACGGTTCTTCGATGGCGTCCGGAAGCGTCGAAGCCACGAGGGATCAGCTGAATCGGACGTGGCCGGCGGGCATGGCGCCCCCACTCCAAGCAGGCGTCGCTCGACGATGCGAGTGCAACGCATATCCGACAGCACTGACGAGGAAAATATGTAACTTGGTGGCATAGTAAAAAATTGTCCCTTTCGTCGAAACTTCGCGCTAACTTAAATTTTAACTGCTCCGAGACCGAAATGCTAGTGTAGTACAACTGGGTTTGAAGGCCGCGAATTTGAACAGTTTCACTACAGCAATTTAACGTCTTCAGTTCACTCGCAGCGCAGCGCCTTACAATTGTTCACTCGATTGCAGCGCGCTTTTCAAACTGGTGCGATTATATTTTAATTAGACAACGATTAAAATAATTTATAATTAATATTTGCTTTATTTTCAAGGGTCAAAAAAGTAGAAATTAATAACATAATAATGCTATTTGCAATTGCTATAGTTACTATATAGCAACAATTAAATATTTAGTGCAATTTTAACAGAACATTTTCAGCCGCACTACACTAGGCCTAATCAAATTGACCTAACAACTATAAAATACTTGTCGAACTGTCTCCAACCTGCACCCTATTAGTGACTGCTTTGGTGGCCCACCACGCGTTGCTGCAATGTTCTATTTTGTAAACACTAAATAAACACTTATTATTCCTTTCCATCTGCTGCCATTGAGCAATTTTGTATTTGATGTAAAATGATGCACACCCGGTCTTTGTGTCATTGAATTTTCAGACGGGATCGGGCTGTCTAAATGTACATGCGTGACTGCGTGTACACTGATCTTCGGCTACATTGTAGCACATGCATGTTTGTACTCGCTTTGTGCTTCGTCATTTATATCAGCTCGGAAAGTGAAACGAAAAGCTCTGGATGAGTCCGATCGTCAAATCCGATCAGAATCCGAATGGATTTCCCGGGACAAATTTCCACTCGGTTTCCGAGCTGCATTTCCGATCGGAATCCGACCAAGCTTTTTTAGTGGGGAGTGTTGGGGTGATTAAAGCTACCCGATCAGTTTTCCCGTATCTTTTATTTTAGAATAGTCCAAGAGAAGTTGCTCAGTGGCGCATAGAGTGGCTACTTTTCAATTTTGCTGAGTATAAATGAGGCCCTCTCTCTCCTAAACTGCGCCAGATCAAATGCAATCACAGATTTTGTCCTGATATACTACAGCAGCAGTGGTCCTTGATAAGACGTGCAACTCCAGTCAGACTCACTCACCCGTCCAGTAGTTTCCGCTATCCAAATTTCCAAAAGCCTTGGCTTGGCGTAAGTGTCCCAGTTCTGGACGAACGAGAGAATGTTGTTGACGTTATTCAGGAACACGTTGTCGCTTAGCAGTGGCTTAGATTGTTGTACTCCGTTGAGCTTGGTCAAACTACTCTGAAAGATTTTTGGGTCAATATTGATTTTTTCTTAAGTTCCGATAACCTTGAAAAGGATTTGCATTGAAAGACCAACTCGCCGACAGCTCCATTTGCGGACACTCGAACCGTCATTTTGACCTCAAAATCTTTGCCACTTTCCACATTCAGTCTGGGGATTGCCACCGGCAGTCTCAGCTCGTATCCGGCTCAAGGACTACTAGACTATATAGTAAAGTGTTCCTAGTGGTCCTTAATCCGGCTCTGAAAACGTTGTAGTTGACGGACGCAGTCTGCTTCACGAAGTCCACCTTGTCGTCTGCGGCGGAAGTCTCGAAGACCAGACAAAGCAAAATGAATCGAAAAAGGAAGGGTCGGATATTCATTTTGCTGCAAACCGTTTTCCAAAACGATTAATCAGGTTTTGCTGGCAATCTTATCGATTATATATTGAGTTCCCTTATTTCATCAATTTCAACTCTATATGAGCAGCAGCAGCTTTTCAGTCTGGAATTCAGAGCAGTCTACTCGTAGTTCAGTTTAGTTCTGCTTCCTGTCTTCGCTTCTGTAGAGTATTGTGGCCTCTCCGCCAGCGACTGTATTTTCCAGCAAATTTTCCTTCAAATGACCGTGTACTCGGCACTGAGCAAGTCTGCAGATCATCTGCCAGGATATCGTACAGAGCACAGTACATAGCATAGCATACCTGCGCATAATTCAACGTGTAAAAAACTTTTTTCTCCTGCTGATTAGTATCGATTTTGTATTTTCTGCAAGTCTCCGCTCATCATTAGTTTCTCCATTGTGACATTATGCAATTTGGCGTAATATACGAGCTAGTAGATGTCACCGTGTTGACTTCTTCGGAGATGCTAGAATACATTCCCAAAAGATCAGTTTTCCGGAGTCGCAGTTGAGGACCACTAGCTAGAAGTTTATAAGTATCTAGTCGGCCGCAAACTAATTAAGATCTTACATATGTTTTGAACTAGTGAGAGGCAGATAGCTCTATAAGAGAGTGGCATACAAGCAAGCAATTTTTTCATTTTTAGAATACTAGACTTATATAGTAGAATGAGTCACTTCTTTCATTTTGAGTTAAGCAAGAAACAGACAAAGTATGCTTTAAATGAAAAATATACATAGAATAAAGGAAGCACAATATAAATACGCATGACACATGTTGTTGTTGCCAAGGTTAGACCTAGTAATAAAAATTGTAGAAATTATATTCTATTTGAAACAATTTTAGAAAGCTTAGAAAGAAAGAAAAGAACTTTTTATCAAAAAAGAACACTCATTTAAATCATCTATCCAGATTCCAAAGTAGCTATCAAATAATAATAATAAATTATATACAATATTAAAACCATTTGCCAAAACAAAGTAGATGCTTTTTAAACATATAGATGTTTGTATGTATTAAATAATTACAGTTTTTTTATATATTAACTATTAGACCTGACCCTGGTCTAGACCTAATATAGGCCTAACTATTAATTATAATTATAATATAAGCCAAGGCTACATTTAGCTTAGGCCATTATATTGAAAAAAATTAATAATAATTTGTATTATTAATTGTGGATATATGATTATAGTAGGCATGCCAGTAATATATTGACGTATGTTACAAATAGTAGATCCTTATAGATCCCTAATTGTTTGATTTGATCATCAGCCATTAACATAGTTTATGCTTTGCTATGTGTTCAATTGTTTTAGAATTCATTAGCAGCTATGTGAAAAATATAGAACTACAAGTAGAAGCTTGACACAGATTGCTGATTGCTTTTTGTAGCTTTGTTTTATATATTATGGTTCAAAAGTTAAAAGTGCTTAAAGGTTAAAAACATGATAAGACCCTATTTTGTAGAATAACCAATTTACTATTGCAATACAAAAAGGTGATTTATTATTTCAATATTAGCCTAGATTTGAGTGTGGGCATGCATTCAAATTTTTGGCATGCATTTGTTAGGGGCCTACTATTCATTTTTTGCATAAGTGTGCAACTAGTATGATCCAGACTATGGTTTAGACTGTAGCTACAATTAAATAGTTGAGTATATTATAAGGCCCAGACAATAGATAAAAAATAAACGAGAAAAGCATATAAAATGAAAATATTTCATTTATAGGCTCTATAATTTTAAAACACTTATTTATATACAAAAGCTAAAGATATAGAGAGTATTTACAAAGTTGAATATTTGGCTATCTTTTGGTTTCTTGCATTGAATTATGTTAATATGATATTATATTATAAAACAAGTTTGAATGGCACAATAGACATGAGCATAACAAAAAATGAAAAATACAATAAAGGAAGCTAGTCAATTACCTATCTCAAGAAAATGTAGTACATATTCTAGCATGCATTTGAAAATGTCAATATGCATAGTATGCATTATAAAATATCAGCATGTAACTGAAGGAAAGTATAGTTATGAGCACATATAAATGACATGCAATATGCATTATTATATATTGGCATAAATCATATGATCTTTAGTTTGGAAGGTGACATGTATGCTGGGATTTCCCAGTATACAACAAAGATCTTACCATTTTTAGCATATATCAAAGTATATCCCAGCGTACATGACAGCAGATACATTGTATCAAATGACAATTTTTTGTATTGGCACATAAACCCAGCATACAAATGAGGTCTTGTCATTTTTTCTAGCATTAAACCCAGTGTACACTAATATACAATCTAAACTATGGCATTTGATAGATAAACATTCAAAGTCATTTGTTGCAAAAAGTTTTTATGATTTAAGGCTAAATTAGAAGAATAGTTTTTCTACAGTATTACCTAAAATAAATATATAATTAAAAAGACATCAATAGTATTTTTTAGAGGCAGGGGGGTTGTGTGCACCTTGGTGCACTTTAAGCGACATAGGCACACAACTGGCGAGAGGCATTGCTGCCCATTTTGCCAATTCCCCTGAGCAGGCATACAAGCGTGCGGATACATACGCAGGCACACACTCACATAGGAGTATACAGCAGCCTTAACTTTATATTATCATTAGGCATATACACTTTAGTGCCTTGGGGGTTGGCTCTCAAGGCCATTAATTGTACAAGCAGAGCCAAGCCAAGATTCCAATTCAGCCCCAAATTAATGTGACTGCACTTGGAATCGAGCCTGGGTTGCTGGCACAGCAGAGCAGCTACGCTACTGCTGGGCTATGGCCCCCAACATCAATAGTTATTAGTAGGAGAGTAGGACTATGTACATATAGGTTGTATCATTAGTTTAGTTTCAATTGAAACTTATATTATAAAAATAAAAAGCCATAAAAGAGATCCTTTATTGTTGTAACTATAAAAAGATCTTTAATTATTGTTGCCACTATAAAAAAGTCCTTTGTTGCATCTATAATTGGCATTTACTTGGTGTTAGTATGCATTTACTTGGCATTGGTATGAATTAATTCAAAACATTCTAGTGTGCACTCAGCATTATCTAGACTATGGGTCAGCTAGTAAGTTGCACTACAGTAGATAGTAGTAACTAATCTAGAATAGGATGAACTCCTAAAGTGCCATTGCCATATAATGGAATATATATAATGCATGTCAAAATAATTTAACATTGGAAACCAAAAGATTGCTGAATATTTAACTAGGCATAGGTCAAGACATATTATTCAAAACTAGGCCTAGGCCTCTCTATATAATAAATAAATTTATTTTTCCTTTTGCTTTCTATAAAGCAAGTGTGATTATTGTAACTTAAAAGAATTTTTGGATATCTTGCAAAATCGTTTGTTAAATTCATTATACACATATTTTTTAGCTATTGATATGAAACTTTCCGAAAAAGAATATTTTCATTATGCTAACATTTTAGAAGTGTTTTGGCATTAAAATTCTATTTGTATAGGGGTTGTAAGTTAACTTTTATTGCAATTTCTGGGTTTTTCTAGTTTTTTTTTCAAAATTTAATGACTAGCCCTATTAACAATTATGCAATTTTGAATTTGTGCATTGATGTCACTGGCAAATAATTTTCTATGGCTAAAATTAGTTACAAACTCTAGGGCTTTAAGGAGATTGGTGCTACTAAGCTGCAAATACTGCAAAAAAGTGCTTTCCACTTAAAAATGGCTAGTGGACAACTTTCTGCCCTAATACAGATTGTGCCATCTCACGAGGTTTGTCCAGCCCTTGAACTAACAAAAATAGACACTTTTAAACACTTTTAAAATTTTGGCATAATGAAAATATTCATTTTTGAAAAGTTTCATGTCAATAGCTAAAAAATGTGTGTACAGCCATAGAGTGAATTTAATAAACGATTCTGCAAGATAGCCAAATTCTTATAAGAATATTGATTAAAAATCCTTTTGTCGTATACATTATTTATTTAAAGTAAAAATTGCATAAAATCATATTAAAACATTAACATTAGCTACTTTTATTGATTTTATCAGTAGGTAGGCCTAGACTAAGTAGGGGCCTATAAAAACAAATAGGCCTAGGCCTAACTAAGCAATAGCCTAGGCCAACAAATTATTAGACCAGATTTTTAGCATATTGAATTTTAGTCATTTAGATATATAGACCTAAAATAATTAAATAGACCTCAATAGACTTAAAATAGGTTGACGGTCATTTCGTCTGCCGCCTTTTCGTCTGCCAATATACGATATAGTCGTTTCGTCTGCCAATATATATAATATAGGACTTCTTCAAGTTTATGTTGATAAAATACTTCCGATTTTTCGATTTTTCCAGCGTTGGCTGTACAGCGCAGAAAATCTGTTTGCACAGTTGGCGTTATGAGTGTCACGATTATTGGTGTAGCGGCTATGACCCTTAGAAGGGCCGTTTTACGAGAGTCGTCGTAAGTCGTAGTCCCAAAATGAATCGAGTCAAGTCTTGAGAAGCGGATTGTGTAGCGAAGCACTTGGCGTACAAGGCAGGGAACTGCCGTAGTTGATTTATTGTTGAGATCAATATTCTAATTGGTTAATGTCAATACAGAACTTATTGCGCTTTGGGACACTGGCGGCTGCAACAATGGTTTTGAATTGAAGGTAGGTTAGAAATTGCAGTCGAGTGGCAGGCGAGTGATGCAATGCGATGCAACGTGGTGAGTAACGGCGATGAGCACAGAAGAGGCAGATGCGTAGTGGTGAGATTGGCGTTAGCCGTGGCAGACAGTGGCAGGCAGTGTAAACAGGCTGGCCCAGACAGAGGAGCCGTGGCGAGAGATAAGGAGGCTCGAGGCAGCCAGACAAGAGAAGGAAAACAAGACGCCAAGAGGCCAAGAAGCCTAAACAGCTAAACAGGCTAGACAGGCCAGCACAGAGAGGAGGCCCCCAGCCCGCCAGGCAGGGTTTAATAAAGGAACGCAGAGGGGGGTAGCGCGAAGCACGAGCGGTTTTCATTGGCTGGCTAAAGAACTTAAAATTATCGATCGTGCAAGTTTTCTACGGCGCATGAGAGGATAGCAAAACGCGCAGTGAATTAGCGACATTAGGTACAGATTCATTGGGCACTACTACAAGTAAACGTTAAAATAAACGATTGGAGGAATTGTAGAGGAGCTGCAGTCCAACGGCCCTTTTACGGGACCACTTTAAACTGACAACGTCACAATGAGCATCACTGTGTAGATTGAGAACAGGTTGAATCGCTGCAGCAAACTTCCGTTGAAAGCAATCACCTATATGGCTGAGATGGAGACCATATCGACTTTTCACTGTTCAGATAGAGACGCTCCATGGTCCTGACAGCAGTCACCAACTTTTCGCTTGGGTATTTTAGACTGAGCTCTGTTATGCTTTTCATTCTGATAAAAAGCTTGCTTGCATCGTGATTAACTTCTTGGAGTTCCAACATGCAGCCATCACTGCAGCATGTCCGCAGCAGCCAACCTGCAATGTAGGCAAACTTCTCGTCTATGAAACTAGCTATCGAAATCATCTTGCAGATCGGCAAGATCTTCCGACAAATTTTTGCCAAATTTGCCACATGATGTCTGATTACAGTCGACCACGGATTGTTCACGTGGTCTGTCTCACGGATTGTTCAACACAGTCAGACGAAGGCATGCCTCTGAATGGCTTTCAGTCAGTTAAAGATTTTGTGATTTACTACACCTTTTCACGTTCAATTTTGAACAAAGTCCAGTTCTAAAAAAGCGGAAATTCAGACTGGGGCAACAACCCCAGTTAAAAACATTATGCAACCGAAGCAAATTTTAGTCATAGACAAAATTGTCCCCAGTCTGAATTGTCTGAATTGCATTTCGGCTAGTTTTTTACTACTAGAATTTGTTCAAAATTGAACGTGAAAAGGTGTATTAGCCTATGCACCTATAAGTACGACTTGACTAGCCAGAATTCAGACCTCAGCTCCTTGCTCACACAGTCTGCTGTCTATGGCTTATACGCTAGCTATCTGAAACTAAGCTGACATGTTGAGATTCGCTTCTGCTTAAAACGGGCTTCGATGCTGGCTACGGTTACTCAAATTCCTTCATCGGAAAAATAGTCTATGCGAGTATCTATTTCGGCGCACTTTTCACCCTAAAAACTAGTCTTGAGTATTAAGTATTCAATTGAGTATTCTGTGCAAGTTTTGTGGCCCTAACCGCGTGCAATCGGGCCCTCCATTTTTCCATGCATTTGTATGTCATTGTTGTGTATTGCGCCAATTGTTCTCATTTTTACTTTTTTATACTGTTCTTGCTAATTGCCCCTATTGTTTTTGTTCTGCTTCTTTTTTTATCTGAACCCTATCTACCAGACTTCCAGAACTGTGTCACTGTCGACCTGAATGCGCCCACCTCCTGCAAATCTGCATTTTTTTCACTCACTTGTTGATGCATTTTTAGAAACGGGTCAAGAAAGTTTGAAGACCTCAGCCCAGAAAAAAGGAGTCCTATAAACGACCTAAGAGACCATCAGGTACGGCCTTGGGATTCTTTTTAAACAGAGGATTTCTCTCTCAAAAACCATCAGGGTCTCTATCGGTGCTGTCGACAGGCGTAGAGCCCATATTTCCCGACTCCTTTCTGTCTGTGTGCGCATGTTCGCGACTAAATAGGTCGCATGGTGGATTGAGGACGAAGACCACAAGGGGGTTCATTTTCCCGCGTCTGTAGCTGCGTAGCACATGGCGTCGTCGGCTGCAGGATTTTCCTCGCCAGCTCTATTTGTGAATCGAAGTCCAACATCGCCTTAGGCCGGTGTGGGGTGCGTTTTGGCAGCACCACGGTGGCAGATGCGACGGCGGTGACGAAGGCGTCGCGGGTCAGAAGTTAGAAGGGTTTAAACAAAATTGGTCTTCGTATCTGGGTTGCGGAGATCGGACCAGAGAGTAAAGGGCGACTGCTATATGTACGCTCGTAGATGTGCCAGCGGAAGTCGACGTCCCAGGCGTGGTCGGGCAGAGTTAGCTCGTAAGACACTTGGGCTAATGTTGCTCACCTTGGCCATGTGCTTTTTGTAATATATTTTGGTTAGTTTTGAATTAATAAATAGTCATGTTTCGGGCAAAGCAGCCGGTCAAGGCGAGTGACACGCCCGTTGTACCATAAAAAAGTGGGAAGCTTGGCAGAACAGCTCCTTCGAGGTGTAAATCAGTGAGGAAAGAAGAGTTGGGATTTAGACGTCCACATCGGTTCTTGACCAGCTCGCCGTCAACCGCATGGGAGCCATGATAAAGAAAGCGTTGTGGGCCTGTAGAGAGCTGCAGATCTGTCTCGGAGTCCTGGTCCTGTGTAGAGATCGCCGGTGGCCTCGCTGTCTTCACTCGTTTGTGGACTAGTCGGTGCGTACACGCAGATGAGATTCAGCCGGCAGCCTTTCAGGGCAAAGGTCGCGCGGCCGATTCGGTCGTTGTTGAAGCTGATGTCGATAAGAGCAGCAACAGTAGCGTAAGACAGGAGGAAGCCGATTCAACCCTCGCCTCCATCCTCCATGGCGATTGGCTGGAGTGGCCCTGAACTGCCATCTAGCTCCGACATCAGTTTCCTCGATGCTGACTCGGCGGTGCTCCTGAGCAGTGCGGGCGGGGCATAGTTCGCCAAGCCTCAGCGTGGCCACTAACTATAACTCGGCGTGGAAACTGGACGTCACGTGGCCAGCAGCGACGCACAGCGTGGCGTTGGGCTCGACCAGGACGCCGCTGCGCCGTCCAGGACGCCGTCCTTCGCCGCTCCGTCGGTCCAGACCACGGTGCGGGCGGGCGGCATAGCGGCGAGCGTCTGCTCCACCGCGGCTCTCCGGGCCTCCGGCAGGTCCCCCCGCGAGGTCGGGGAGGCGCCAGCTGCAGCCCGAAGGTGACGGAGTCCAGGTCAGCCCAGGGAGGTGCCGCAGGTGCAGCAGGTGCCGGGACTCGGCCCACCAGTAGAGCCGCGCTAGAGACGCTCGGCCAGCTTGGCCAGGGTGGAGGTGAGGGCAATCGGCCGGTATAAGCCGATCTCGTCGGCTGGCTTGCCCTTTTTGAGGACCGGCACGTGGGCACGGCGCCACGCCGCGGGGACCTCCCCGGATCCACGACCGTTGATCAGCTGCAAGACCGCCGGCGCTGCAAGTTGCTATTTCAACCGAAGCGCACCCTCGTGGATGAGTATTGCAACACCTTCTCCGCGCTTGGGGCCGCCGGAGTGCCGGCCGCTCTGTCGGTGGCACCAGATCGCGTTGAACCCCGACAGGCGCGGATCCGATCCCTCGGTGATGTGGGTCTCTTGTTGACACGCCACGTCGACGCGCAGGTCAGCAGCACCTTGCACAGTTCGGGCATCTTAGAGGCGACGCCCTCTGCGCGTTGAGTTGCAAGAGGTGCAGGCTACTGGGGGGGGGCCGCGCACGCGCGGACCGCCGGGTCGGGAGGCGCCTCGCGCCGCCGGGGTCGCCGTTGAGACTCGGCGGCTGGTTCAGGCGTCGGCTAGGCATTTAATCGGCAGGTAGCGGCCAGATGCCAATTGGGCGGCGAAGGGACTGAGTTGCGGTGCTGGGCCTCGGGAAGGGCCCGTTGCTGGTCTGCATTTCGTGCACCTTGAGGTCCTCCTCGAGGAGGCGTAGGCCGTTGCTCTCCGTCTCGGCATTGCGCCTTGCGCCTGGCGGTGTATCTGCACCGTCGACGCTGGGAAGCTTCAGAACTGCGCCGACCGCGGTGGATTGCCATATTAGCCGTAAGGAGGGTCTCTTACTGCCAAGACTAAATTTATGGCATGTTGACTTGTATTAGCATCTAGCATTAGCATGTATAGCTCTATCCGGGTGCCTCCGTCCGGCGGTGTAAAGGCCACGGTCAACAGGTGCTGCCGGCCTTCTGGCAGGTGCGGCAGCTAATATATCAAACCACCAATCTTACTGAGGACAATAACAGCATCGCCAGTCATGTACAGACTCACATACTGTATATGTTACCATTGCACTATATAAAGAACTGTCGCTCAATCGCTTACTCTTGCACTATCGAACTATGCAGTCTCTCAGACTTAATTCCTACACCGGGGATATAGCCTAAATGATATCGATCGACGAATCCCTTGAGAGTTGATGGACGCAGGTTTTAAATTTTGTTAGAGCTCAGATGAGGCTGGTGGGAGTTCAGATACACGCAATCTATTGAGGTGGTATGAAGGGGTATAGGTTAGGAAGTTTTTAATATGCTGGCAGGTGCACACATTACATGTATATAACCAATATTTTTGTTCCCTACTCGTACTCTTTATCTCTGAAACATACTCGTATTCACATTGCAGTACACAGCCCCTTCCGCAAAACAATATAATAACTCGTGAAATATATTATCATTAAAACTTAATAAAAACATTTTTTTGAATGTCGAATTCTGCTATGCTGCAGCTGATAACTCTGATGACAAATATTGACTCACATCTACGTCTCGGACTCTTTATTTTCTTAATAATATCTTTATTGGTAAATCCAAATGCTTTTTAGTAGATCTAATGTTGTTACAAGAATTGATAAGTAAAGATAATACAGTTCGTCACATATTTAGAAAATGCTACTAGAGCTGGAGGGATAAGCTTCTTCAACTGGGCAAAGTTCATGTACTGAGCTTCAACTAGTGACACACTAGCAAACAAAAACGAGGGAACGAGACTGAAAAAATTAAATAATCTGTAATAAAACTTTGAGATAACAGAAACTGTACAACACAACTAGGTGGAAAATTAAGGTGATCTTATAACTGAATAAAATTTCTATTAGAATTTTCTGTGAATCATCAGTGCACCATTTGTGTACTACCAAAACTACATTCAATAAAGTGAAAAACGAAAAAAACATGGCAAGAATTACTACAAATCTGCATTGAGTTCCTTCTAATTGTAATGCAGATATCAAGACGCAAAGATATGGAAAGGATGTCAACAACGCACCCCCTTCATCGCTAGTTTGAACGCCATCGACAAGTGTCATCTTCACCAGCACTGCTGCGAGAAGTA